>WESZ01000155.1:0-77360 GCA_011033785.1 Fusarium cf. falciforme | reverse complement strand
CACATTCGTTGAAAATCCTGCCGAAAACACCCTACCCCTTCCGGGCTAGCCTCATTTCTCTAGCACAACGCCCGCGCTGTACGGATACTTCGGCCTCCCTAAGCCCCTTGTCAATCCCGTCACCTCTGCTCTACTCCCCCCCGTCCGTCACCTCTTGCACGCCCCCCGGCCAGCCCGTGGCGATCTTGAGTGTGGAGGTCGCTCGCTCGCTCGCACACAGGTCGCACCAGCCAGCAAAGGGACCAGGTACTGTACGAGGAGGAGCCTGGCCTGGCATCATCTCGCCTTGCAGTTTTGTCGATAGAAGCCTTGAGAGAGCATCGCTTTTCCCCTTCTCCCCTCCTACAACATCCATACCAATTCCTCCCCCCTGCACTCTTGCTCTCTATACCCTCATCCCTCTGCCGGCCAGAGAAGCGTCGGAGTGATGTTCAACTAAAGACCTACGAATTACTTGCTGCTGCTTCCTTTCTGTCGTTATACGGTCCGGTCGTCTTTCCAGCTTGAGGAGCACCGCCCACGCTTCTCGCGCGGAAGGCTCCCTTGATCCCTTCGTTTGGTCATGAGATGGGTGGCTCAACTATGATAATGGCTCCGGCCGTGGATACTTCGTCCTCTTTCCCTCGTTCTCATTCCAGCCCGGACTTACTGTCGCTTTCGACCCTCGAGAAGCCTGCCCCGAGCCTGGCCCTCAACAATCCCCAGCGCCAGAGCGTTACCTCCCTCCCGTCTCTACCGAGCCTGCCAACTTTCGACCTCCCCTCGTTCGATGTCGACTTCAAGCTCGACACCTCCGTCTTCCTGACAGGCGAAAAAGCCGGCAAGGTTGCGCCCGAGTCGTTCCCCCCGATCGTTCGAACCGAAGAGGTGCCTGATGAGACGCCGCACACCAAGCACGCCCGAAAGAGGACCAGTTCGCTTATAGAGTCTCGCGGATGGCTCTCCGGCTCCAAAAATGCAGCTGACATGCAGCCTGAGGAGCCTCCTCGCCCTACCACATCAGCAGGCGACAGGAGTTTTGGCGGTGGATCCCTGGGCGACCTCAAGCCACTTGAAAGGAGCTCGACAGCGTCAGACTCGTTTGCAGGCTTTGCCAAACGATCATGGCGATCCTCTCGCTCCCCTTCGCCTATGGACAAGGTCGACTCCCCTAAAGAAAAATCATCGGGGCGTAGCCGAGCTGAGAGCTCAACCTCGATTAAGCTGACCAAGACCCGCAAGCGCCCTGGCTTGACGGTTGACCAAGCGGAGAAGAACAAGTCAACTGATTCACTCAAGGCCGCCCCCAAGGGTCTTTCTCGGGCCAGTGGCTACTTCAGCAAGCTCAAACAGAAGCAGTCCAGCCTGGCAAAGCTCAACACAAACACAGATTCCGACAACAGCTGTGCTTCGTCCGCGACAAGCCTTGCACCTCCCACTAGCACGGACGGCCGCACACCGCAATCCTCCACCTACGACACCACCACCACTGCAACCACCTCGACCGATGAATCCTCCATCGAGATGCCGCCCCAGAACCGAGATGTCCTCTGGTCATCGTTTAAAACTCTTGATGTGGACTTTAAGGGGTTCCTCGCCAAGAGCACCGCCCAGCGAATCGCCCAGATCCAATCCCAGCTTATCCCATTCCTTCGAAAAACCATGAACCACGAATCGACCAAGCGCCTCTTCGCCGAAGATGTCGACCGACGAGCCACGATCCTCGACAAGTGGTGGGTTGCCATCCTGGAGATGCTGGAGGGACAGGCGCCCCAACCCGTTCCTGGCGTTGATCGCCCTGTTCTCTTTGATGCGGCCACGCTCCTCATGATGCGTCTCGAATGGCGACAGGCTACCTCTTACTTCCTGCCCCTCGCCGACCGGTCTCCGGCTGAGCGGGTGCGAGCGCGATCGTTCACGACTTCGTCAAACTCGTCCGTCACCTCCAGCCAGGCCGCCTTCCTCGAGGAGTCCTCCGAACACAATGTCAGAACTATGTTCGTCTCCAACCTGGTCAAGCAGATGTCGTTCGTTGTCGAGAAACTGTCGCTTCGTCACGCCCCTATAAGCCTCATCAATTTCGCTGGAAAGGCTTGCGCATACGCCTTTTTCTTCGCACCCGGTGTCGCGGATATCCTGATTCGACTCTGGGGTCTCTCCCCTGAACTCATTCGACGAGTCGCTGATGAGATTGGGCTCCCCCGCAAAAACCAGGGGGAGAGCGAGGACATTGTGGCCTTGTTCCCGCCCAGCCTGGGCATGTTTGGCTGGACCTCACCCAAGGGAGTATGGGATAGCCTCAAAAAGGTTCCTAAGCTGCCCATGCTCGTGTCTCGGATCCCCTGGACGGGTCCCTGGGTGCCACGCTGGAAGGGCCGCGACACGGACGTCTTCTTCATTTTCTGCAAATACTTCCACATTCTTTCTGAGCAGTTTATGCCTGCGGGTCTACCCCTGCTCGAGAAGGCGAGATCTCCTGCGTTTGCTCTGGTCCACGCTCAGCTGCTCTTTGTCCTGGACACAACAATTCACCGCCAGACTCCCATGGATGTTGGTTATAACGCGATGGATTCAATGCCCGGCGCTGATGCTTCGATGACCATGCCACTACCTACAAGCAACGTCATGAAGGGCATGTCTGAGAACCGACTTATCATGCTGCTGAAGGATTTCCTCTCAGACGAGTCTCTTGAGCTTGCGGGTGCTCGACATACATTCGCGGAAGCCTTTGCTACCATGATGAAGGCAGCGACGCGGAGGACATCCAAGTTCAACCACAATGCGTGCTTCACCCTTTGTGACTTCCTGGAGGAGGTTCTGGTACTCTACAGCGAGTTTGAGGATCCAGATTGCTCTACGAGCTACGTCGATTGGACTTTCTGGTTCGACGTTTGTAAGAAGATCATGAGCTCCTTCAACACCATGTCAGAAGTTCGAATGATGGCCTTTGTCTTTTCCATCTGGGACGCCATCTCCAAGGATCCGATACGCAAATTGACCGTCTGCAAGGACTGGCTTCTCACCGAAGAGACCTTTAATGAGTACTTCAACCACTGGTGCCCCATGGTCCGGGCCTACTACCAGCGTTTGCTGTGTTGGCGAATGTGCCGAGACGCAGGAACGCTGGACGAGGTGGATGGCCAAATCTTTGTGCTCGTGGCCGAAAGACTTCAGACGACGTGGTCACATTATCTCTACCTTAAGCACACCGCGGAACAAGAACAAAGAATCCCGCCTTCGACTGCTCCCGTGCTTCCAGCGCCGGGAAAACGCTTTATGATTATCCGACAGGAGCTTAATCCTCCTCAGACTGGACTTTTCATGGGAGGATTTGACTCATTCTCCAAGCTTCCTAACAATGACACCGCCGCTGCCGCCCCCTTGCCAACCGATATCAGCGCCAAGAACGACAACAAGAAACGATGGTCGCTGCTGGGCAAGGTCCTATCTCTGGGGGGCGCTGGTGGTAACGCGGGAGCAGGTGCTGGATGGGATGACGAATTCCAGACTGTTCGCCGTGAGACGGCTGAGGCGCGAACCTCTCTGGGCAGCGCGCCGTCCATCAAGACAAACGGCAATAAGAACCGTGTGTCCGAAGACGATTCCTTGTATTCGCAGCCGATCTACGAGGAGCAAAAGTATGTCTTCAAGTTTATCCTGGCCTGGCAGCACCAGCAAGCGCCTCTCCGAGAGCGTTTCCTGACCCGGCCCCGACTTCCTGGCCCAGCGCAAATGCGCATCAGCGGCCCGTTGGGAGTTGGCAACACTGGGATCTCGGCCCCGACACGAAAGTACTCGGGCAGCCCGCAGCAGGGGTTGATCAACAGCGCAAAGAACGCGAGCCCGCTCACCTCTCCTGTGGATGAGTCACCAAGGCGGCTCTCCCTCAGCCTCAACCGTTCGCCAAGCTGGAAGACGGAGCTCTCCTTCTCAGAATTGGGCAATGTATCGCCTACCGGGACGGGTATCAAGGGAAGCCCTAGCCCTGCCCCGTCATCAACCTCGGAGGAGCCCAAGAAGAATATGAGCTCATTCGGCGATGGCGTCGTAGACCCCGTGAAGCCCACCGGCTTCTACACAAAGAACATGGTCTATTCTGGACGATCCCTCGCCGAGTGGGCTCAGGTCATCTTTGAATGCAACAACTTTGTCGAGCGCCGTCGTGACGAGGGCATCGAGGATCTTTGCGATGTGGAAATTCCCCTCCTGTCGGTCGAGGGGTTCCGCAAAATCGGTGGCTAGAAGCCCACAAAGAGCAATTAGTTGCTGAGCTGCTCATACTTGCATCATAATATCGCCTGCACGACTCTTTCCTTGCCTCATATACCCATGCATCAACAACGGTGGGGTTAGAAGCATTTTCTCTTGCACAAACAAACAAACAAACAAACAAACAAACAAACATCAGGATACCATGCCATGGCTGGGTAATCTTTCATGGTCGTTTTTCTTCGCATCAATGCCACCAGACTCGGGGCTTTAGACAGACATGGAATATGCCACGCTTTTACGAATCACTCGGAGTGATTTGATTTGCTCCTGTGTTGGAGATTTTCAACACTATTTAGTTTTGATTTGATTGCAAAGTTTTGGCGTTGGAGAGCAATAACTGGTCTGTTTTTATTTGCTTATTTTCATTCCTTTATATACCAAGTCGTCATGGGTCATTTTGGACTTGGGTCATTTCTTCATTCGGCGGAAGGGGGTGGGCGAACACTGGGACGGTAGGGAGGGATACTGGCAATGCCATGGCCAACGCGGTCTCCGGTCTGGAGTGCTTGGTTAGTTGAGGGTCACCTCTTGTGTATATACTATTAGATTGGATGGGGACGTGGTGGGAGTGGGTGAATACAGAAGGATTTTCTTCTGACTTGCTTGGAGCAGCTGGCTAATGACATGGTGGTAATGACAGGCTATCTTGTCTATATGAGTTGAGCAAGACACTAATCCAAAGCGTGGGTCAAGATCTTGGACATGGCTTCATCCCTTCCTCTGCTTTTTGACGTGATTAATTCCTCCCAAGAGCAGGCTTCAGCTCAGCCCACATCTCCTGCGCCTTGGGACCTACCGCCTCGAACCTCTTGAGAGCATCCTCCCTGAGCAGCGGCCGACGGTCGGGATAATACTCTTCAAACGATGGCTTGCCGTCGTTGGCAGCCATCCAGGCCTGACGGCTGCGTATGTAAATATGCACGTCGGGCTCAATCTGCCACGGCTGATCCAGCGTACCGACGCGGACATAATAGAGGTGTCGACCAGCGTCGGCGTAGTGAGTCCATAGCCCAGTGTGACATGTCGGACAGCTCACGATGGTCTGGCCCAGGCCAGACTCACTCGGCAGACACACGGCTACGGTGTCAGCGGACGGCCTGGGCTCTCGCGTCGGGTCCTCCGCGGCGGTGATGCGCGCGAACGCGGGGGCGACACCAGCCTGTGCAGGCTTCGGGTTGGCAGGAGAGCCGGCGACGGTGGGAGACGCCGAGGGAAGAATCTCAATGGCAGAGGATTCAATGACGGCGTTGAGAGCGAGGACGGTGCCGGTCTGACGCTGACAACCGGTGCAGTAGCAGGCGTGGACGATGATGGGGGGAAGGTTGAAACGGTAGCGGATGAGGCCACAGGCACAGCCTCCAGCGAGGGGGAAGATGTCTCTTTCGGAGTAGTGAGTCGACATGGTTGTAGCTTGAGTCTTTGAGAAAGCCAGGAGAGGTGAAAGGGGATGAGAGAAGAGGGACTCTGTGTTGGTGTGTGAAAGAAAGGGCGCGGTTTACATCGACCCATGGTGAACAGTGTGTGCGCAGGAGGGGGGGGCAACCGCCAATATTACTCAACGATGAAGCACAGAGAAACCCGTCACAAAATAACCAGACACCTTGCAAGGATGCTTCTCACTATCGTGTTGTCAACATTTTCGTCGTGCCGCTTGGCGTGCGTCGTTTTTTGACCACCTGGCAGCCCTGGTGCAAAGCGGAGTAACAGGGCGTTGACCAGTGAGAATGGACTTTGTCGCCTAATTAGGAAGGGGGGTAATGGGGTAAACGAGGTACGATGGAGCGAATGTGATTCGACACTTTGGTTTAAAATCGATTTGATTGATGATACTCCGCGACTCATTCTCTAGCGGGAATAAGAAAATAGCTATTTGAATGCTCTATGCTTAAAACTCAGCACCCTCGTCGCTGCGTTCTCTAAATCGGACTCTTCCATAGCCCCTTGGCTCCGGCCGCTTGCTTGTCCAACCTTGCCTAATGCTCCCGACTCGAGATTGTTTGCAAGTCAAAGATCTCTGAAGAAAGCGCATAATCTCAGAGTCAGACTGGCTGTCATTGCCGTTCCCGATGTCTTATGATATCATTCACATAAAAGTATACAGTTCCCAAATAGAAACGCACTTGGGACTGTCTGCGAAATTGCCACCAAGGTACAAGATGTGCTTCCAGCCATGTTTGTTTATCGTGTTGACCACGAATTCATACTTGACGTCCTATGTAAATCCTAATGCGACCTGTTTCGGCTAATCATAAGTCAGGTTCGTGATGATGTTGGCGGCTGCTTCGTTATCTTGATGTCGCCCCCATGTCCAACTACGGCAATGGTCAGGACGGTGTCTCGAGATGAGAGCGGAAACATGTGCCTCAAAGAACGGGAAAGGTTAACACATGATTCCTGTTTAAACTAACATTTATACAGATGGAGTGCGGCCGATCCTGAGATATATATCGCCATCCCTGCCAAATTCCAGATTAAAACTTTTGTCGGAGATGCTGCTGTCGCCAAAGCCAGATGACATGATGGATCTATATGTAGAGTGTGGGATTAAACTATAAAGACACCAAAAGAAATCAAGAATGAAAGGATGAAACAGAGCCTTGGTTTATTAGCAACTGCTTAACTGTAGACGAAGCGGAGAGAGTACCTGGGTCGATGGGCTAGCTCTTTTGCGATAAATAAGCAGAGTTAATAGGCAAGATGAGGTAAACCATCTATGATGCGAGGTTTTGAGATAATATCTATGCAACAAAAGGGACAGCAAGAGAGCTTAGCTGAGGTCCTTGCTACGGCGAGGAGGCGTGCAACCTCATGGAAGCTGAAAGAGTAGCAACTGTAGGGACAACATGAAGGATATTCAGGTTACAGAACATACGTTTATATATGGATACTTTTATACAAGCAAATAGGGAGCTTTACGCCAGAGCCGTTTATTGAATGGTGGTCCTCTCTCAAGCCTGTGCTATACACCGTGAGGAGATTACGGTTCAAAGAGAGGATCGTGCTAAGTACAGCCTCCTGGCATTGGTTACACCAAAAGCCCCTACGTCACTGCTGTGCAGAGATATATGCTCCATCTGTTGCTTAATCTCGTTCTCTCACAATTCACCAGTTCCCAGGCACATGCTCTAGTCCTCCCACGTGATCCCCTACAAAGCCAGCAATCTCAGCCCTGCGACAGCGCTAGTCCCAAAACAGGGGTATGCCAGCGCCAAAGCCAACCACGTCACCGCGTCTAAACGGACCTCGAAAGGATTACCCGTTTGACTCTCCCCCATCCATCTCCATCAACGGCTCTGCAGAAACTATCGGTGCAGTACCTGGTCTTTCTGGAGTTCCCCGGCCGAGTCCTTGTAATTGATCACCATGCCCAACACGGGCAAGCCGAGCAAGGACTGCCATCTCTGCAGGTCGCGCCGTGTCAAGGTCAGTGCTTGCTTGTGCTTACGCCTCTGCTTATCCCCCCACCTACAGATGCAGTTTCTGACTGTCTCGCAGTGCGATCTTGGCAGACCATCTTGTCAGAGATGTATCAAATATGGAGCTGAGTGTCCTGGCTATCGGGATGAGCATGAGCTTGTCTTTCGCAATGCCAATCCAACCACTGTCAAGAAGCGTAAGAAGAGGACACAGCAGCAGGCGAGCCGTGAGGTTTCTGTCATATCTTTTTCCGACTCGTCTTCTTCAAGCGGAGACTCTGCTACTCCCGGAACTCTCTTGGACGAAAACTTTGGACTGAGTCCTGTTTCTTCAACCTCAACTGACCTTATTTCCACTGCGGGCTCTGATACAACACTCATCCTTCCCCAATCCATGAATGAGCATTGGACCTCTCACTCCATCCCCATCCTTCTCAACGTCTACTCCACTCTAGAGTTCCTTCACGACACATATAGGAAAAATGATCTCAACGGGCCCCTTGTTTGGGCTGCCCATCTCTTTTCCCGTACCTATGTCACTAATCTACGATACCCCACTGCCATCGACAATGGATCTATTACCGAGACTGAAAAGGAGCTGGGCACATATCTCGGTAAAACTTTGAGCTCTGTTGGAGAGGCATTGAAGTCACCTGGTGGCGCTCTCAGAGACGACGTGCTTGCAACAGTATGGATTCTAACAAATTACGAGGTAAGACTATGGTGACTTGTACCATTTGATCGAGATGCTAAGTTGTCCAGCTTCTCATGGGTTCCATCAACCGCATAGAACCAATGAGTCCATGGCACCTCCACACACGAGGCCTGTACAGTATTCTCAAAGCGAGAGGCACCGCTTACTTCAAGAGAGAAAATGGCCGAGCTGGCTTTTGGCCAGCATACAACATGGTGGTACGTACCTCGAAACCTCATTTCTTAGGCACTAGGTTGACAACCCAAAAGCAAGTGCAATGCCTCTTGACAAGCATCGAGTGTCCTCCAGAGTCTGAGGAATGGTTTTCTGCAGTCAGGGAAACTCTACATCCTCAAGAGGGCTGGGCGCTCGAAGTGTCTACTTACATCACCAAGATCGCCCACGTGCAATGCCGCATGCTGAAGATCCTTCGGGCCCGAGACTTTGATGCAGCCTCGGCTGAATACTACGAATTGATCGGCATCTTATTCCAAGCCGAGGACAACCTGAAAGCATTTGAAACATTCAACATTCACGTGGACCACGACTCTGACCCGTACATGCGCAACATGCTCAACTCGGCCCGAGTCAAGGGTTATCAAGTCGTCTTATCTTTTGCCAACTTTTTAACGCACCACATCGCCCCTCCAATTCCGCTTGACGTCCTCAAATCCATCCGCGCACACTGCATCCGGCTGGTGCGTGGATCAGCACAAGAGATTATGGATGCAGTGTCCCGGAACCTGGACCCAGGGGCGTTCCGGAACAATCCATCTCCAAGGACTTTGTTTGATGCCTTGAAACTGATATGGCCTCTCACGGCAGTGTACCTCGTATCTTCGACTCTTCCAGAGCAGCGAGAAAGCGCAGAGAAGACACTACGGTTCATAGGCAGGGAGCTTGGGGTTCGACAGGCGCTAAGGGTGAACCGAGGAGCATCAGTGTTGCCCCCTGAGGCAGAAGCACCGTTGGAGTTGGTTGAGGACAAAACCTTTGACCCATTGCCAAAAAGTGCTGGGTTGATGTGAGGTATCTTTGGCTCTGTTGGCAGACAATCACACTTGACCACTCTCAGCCAAACTGTCTAGACATGGTGAGGGGTTTTCTCGGCTAGGAACTCACAACAACTGAATGCATTCACTGCAGATCTTCAGGGGTATTGTATCTGTCTCAGTGGGCCTTTATTGAGTTGAAACAACAAAACTCTACACAGACGTCACTGGCGGAATTTTGCCGCCCAGTCCCTCATTATTGGGACTCTCCACCGCCCAAGGTGCACCTCGTGAGACCCGGGATGTCAGGAAAGACCGCGATGCGAGAGAACGAGGCATGGGGCAACTCAACTCGCGACATGGCTTAGCCGCCGGACCCATTCCAGCGTCTAATTACACGAGCTGAATTTGGAAGCCTCAAAATAGGATACGGAGACAACGATACGAAAGGATCATCGGGTTCAAGCTGTGGCGACGAATGGCGGAAAGAGGGCCTCCGGAGACGCCTTGTGGCGGTGCGAGCAGACGAGGAGAATTCCGCTTTCAAACCAGGCCGAAAAGGAGGGCTGAAAACGCCAATCAACCGAAAACGCGAGAGGATCTGGCCCAAGGGAAACGTTCCACGAGAAAGGGGATGATCAACAGGCGGAGCATGGGTCCGGCGGGTGGCGGCAGTGGAGAGACGTGGCTCGTCTCTCTCGTGTTGGGAATTGGCGTCGAATAGCGGTTTCTTGAAATGGAAAAAAGGGAGGGGAAAAAGAATTTAGCTTTTCGGAGACGGAATTCTAGAGGCCTCGACCGGGTTTTTGGGTCAAATTTTGTTGATGGGGATCGTATTCTGATGGTTTGGATGGGTTTTTGGAGGATGGTGTTTTGGGTGAGGGTGTAATCCACACTGTCCACTCGCAGAATTAGAGTGTAGACGTACAGTGCGCAGAGCCGGGCATGTGATCTGACGTCAAAGTCTGAAACGGGTCGTGGGATGTCCGAGCCAACCACGTCTCGTTGGACTGATTCACATTCTCTCTCGTTCAATCATGTCTCAAACCGCTTCTGGAATCTCGATCGTGAAGGTGCTTTCTTGTTGCACGATCCCTGCAGCCTTCTCTAGCGCGTCGTCCTTGCTTCGCTTCCTACCCCGGATTTGCTCACGGCCGTTATCATTCGAAAGCAGGGCAATGCCAAACCGGTGCGTGCAGCCAGCGCAGCGGTCGGACCGAGTGAAATCATCCAATCATCACGGTCCTGATGGATTTGGCAGCAGGGAACTGCTGAAGCCGCGCCAAGTCATCAAGGGTGTCTTCCAGGTTTTTTGGCCTGGTTCGTCCGTGTGCAGTGCAATGCAATCAATGCAATGCAGATGGCTCATCCTCACCGCAACCATTCTGCCTGCCCGCCTGGTTTCGTCTCTCTGACTGAGGGGGGCGTGATGCAGTATTAGCTTGCAGCGTTTGAGAAATACTTTTCTGGTCGAGGTGTACAAGCGACGATACGATACCACGCTGGCATTGCAGCAATCCATACCAAACCTATTGTATCCGCACCCTCCACAACAACTACTCCACGCCCTGCTCGCGTGGGCTGTGTCCCCATCTCGCCTTGTCTCGCCCTCGAGCAATCGATGATGTAGTGGGTCAGGGGTCAAGAAACGACGGCGGCTTTGCTGTCTGTCGACTATCGGGATGATTTGCGGCTTATGTTGACGACCGACGATCTCTTGGTCCTTGGTTACATGAGCCAAATGCATTTAGAGGCGTTGTGTTCCAACATGGACACAGTCGTGCTCCCCTGTGGCCCTCTCCCCCCCTCCTTTCACAAAGGGAACCTGCAATTGCGAAGGTTGCCATTGAAAAAGCGCAATCCCTCGTGTTCGAGGTCATTCCACTTACAGTACGGTACAGCACAGGTTATGACCCCCTACAGCGTGCCATCCACTGCTTGAGGGTGGGCTACATCATAGCACTCGCCGATCCGAACCACCATCAGGGAACGCCCATTTCAAGACACTCGTCGCCACCAGCCGTCATCTACTCTACTTTACTCACCATGTCTATGCTTAAATCTCCCACCCCAGCCAACGCGGCCCTTCTGATGCCGCCGAATTGCGGCTCTCCAGTTCGTCCCCGGTTCAACTCCCAACGCACCTCGGATCGCTTGCGAGAGAGCTCTGCTTTTATCACGCCACCATTCAAGATGGGGGCCAACATCAGAAAGGGAAGAAGATCCGTATTTAAAGAGGTTGGATTGGACGATGACTTGGAATATCCGGAACCATCATCAGCACCCACGTTACTACCGAGTCAACATACTGCTACCCACCATAGCAAAAGAGAGATTACCGACAACTCAGATCCTGTCCAAACATCTCGGTCAAATAAGCGAGACTTCGAACAAGAAAACGACCAGGATCACGACAGTAGCGAAGAAGACTCATCTGGGAGCAAGCGTCAACGCTCACGGCAGTTATCATTATCTTCGCCAAAGACCTGGTACGCCAAGCTAGCAAACACAAAGGGTCGACCGAGAATCAAGAGCACTTCGGGCGTGTCTCCAGGCACCTCCGGTCTTCATCGGTTCACCATGATAGCGCTGCTCATTGCCATTGCGCTTCCTGCTTTCAGTTGGAGAAATGGGCATTCAGTCACGGACCTCAATGGTGCCAACGCTGGTGCCATTACTCGTCGAGATAAGAGTCCCACCGATGTCTGTGCTAGATGGGGCCTGCAAGCTGCCCAATTGAACGGCACGCTTTATCTGTATGGCGGCCGAGCCAGGTCCAAGGCAGACCAGACGGAGGATACATGGAACAATTACTTTCTAACATTGGATCTCACCAAGGACTGGGGTGTTGACTCACCTGAGCTGAGGGGACTCGAGAGGCCTGATGGTCCTCTCGAGGTGTCCATGGGCTATCTTTGGCACGACTACAACAACCTCTACCTATACGGAGGGCAGTTTTCTGATTCGCCATACGTCGAGCCCGGTCCCGAGTCTCTCTGGCGTTATTCCATCGCCGACAGCACATGGACCGAGTTCAAGAACCCCAAAACCTCCGCGGGCAATGAGTCTGAGTCTGGCAATCAACCCGTTCACCGTGCCGCGGAAGGAGCAGGCCTTTCTGTTCCCGAACTCGGTCTCAGTTGGTACTTTGGTGGTCATCTCGACTGGGCCACCACTCCAGGCTGGTCGCGCGACATCGACAGGGTATACCTCAAGAGCCTGCTCGAGTTCACGCACCCAGGCTATGTAAACTCGGGTGTTGACAAGCTGTCTACCGGCTCGGGCGCACCTGAAAGTGGTGCCTTTCGAAACATCACCAAGGCGGGTGTCCAGAGCGGCAACTTCACCGAGAGAGCAGATGGTGTCCTCGTGTTTGTTCCCGGATGGGGAGACATGGGAGTTTTAATTGGACTTGCCGGAGGCACCAACGAGACCTTCACAGAGGATCTCAAGACACTAGATGTTTACGATATTGCCAACTCCAAGTGGTTCCACCAGGAGACATCTGGAGACACGCCGAGCGTCCGTGTCAATCCCTGCGCCGTCATCGCCAGTGCGCCAGATGCCTCGAGCTTCCAGATCTACATGTTTGGTGGACAGAACCTGCCATTCGTAAGTCCTCGTATTAAATCTCATGACTGCAACCCAACCTGCTTACACATGACAGGGAAGTCAGACGCAATACGACGACATGTACATCCTCACCATTCCCTCCTTCACATGGATCAAGGTCGACCAGAAGGGCAAAAACGTGCCAGCTGCGCGTGCAGGCCATTCGTGCGCCATGTACGACGGTCAGATGGTGGTGGTGGGCGGCGTGGGCAAGGACATTGAGTGCGATCCAGGCATGTACGTGTTTGACGCCTCGTCGCTTGAGTGGAAGGACAAGTTCCAGGCCGCGGATCACGGCGGGGACCATCACCCGGAAAATCTCGTCCTCGCCGGGTCCTTCGGGTACCAAGTCCCGGACGCCGTGCACCAGGTCGTGGGTGGAGGCAGCGATGGCGGAGCCACGGCGACGACCCCCGCTGCGGGGCCGGCCACCGGCGGTCCGTTTGCCACGGGGAAGCCGCCCGTGTTCACCATCACGCAGGGGGCGACAGCTACGGTCCGGGTTGGAGAGACGGGCACCTCGACGGCATCACCCGAGGATGATGATGAGGACGGCGTTAACGGCGGCCTCGTTGCTGCGGGAGTCATTGCTGGCATATTTGGCGCTCTGGCTCTATATCTCGGCTTCTGCGCATGGCTTTACCGCCGTCAAGTCAGGGCGTATCGACACCATCTCGCCGTGACGAATCGTTACTCGGGAATTTCCAACAGCACATTCGACCCATCTTCAGCTTCATCCGGAGACGCAGCCGCCGCCACTGCCGTTGGTGCTGCTGTTGCTGCCCGTCCAAACCGAAGTTCCTCCCGCGAGAGCCTCTTTGGCTGGGTCGGCTCCAGCCGCGAGCAGGGATGGACCACGGAGCCCAAGTGGCGGCCCGAAGATGAAGATGACACTACGCCCAGTGCGATGGGCTCCAGCAGCGTACCGAAACCCAACGAGGACGTCAGGCCTGGGACAAGCGGCAGCGGAGGTTCAACAGAGGGGTTGCTCGAGGGTCAAGAGCCGAGCTTCTTCAGTGTTGTCATGGGACCAAGGAGGGCGTTGCGGGTGGTCAACGGCGCAGAGTAACAAGTACGAACAAGATGTTTTAAGAAGGATACTTGAGGGATATAAAGAATGGTGTTTAATTCCGGCGAGTTTGTAGGCCGGGTGATGATGTTAACGATATATATGAGCTGGTGGCCTTTCCAACGCCGCTACATTCGCTGATACCCCTTATTTCTTCCACCCTTGCAGTTGGCGGTATACTTACTACCAAGTAACAGAATTTGATCACAATGTACATGTAATTTGAACATGATGAAACGAGTCTTTGAAGCCATTGATCTGTTCGTAATGTCGTCTGTCTAACCGATCCATATAAAAACATACACAATCTTGTGTACACAAAACAAAACAGCCAACCCCCCAATGCCGATCCGTCCTAGGACAGAAAAGATCATGGGCAAAATTGTACATCTCGCTGCGCCAAAAACGCCGATTCTCTCTATCCAAGAGGTCCATGCCAGCCCGTCCCTTCGCTAAAAAAAAAATGCCAAACTTGAAGAATTTCTCTAGAAGGAAAAAAAAAAGAAAACGGAAATCATTTGCGCGACATCTTCTTGAGCTGCTTCTTGGGGATGGTGTTGACAAAGGCCTCCTGGAGGAAGTGCTTCCAGACCTTGTTGCTCTTCTTGCGAGTGGTCTTTTCGCTCTTCTTTCCTCCCTTCTTCTTCTTCCTCCTCGACTGATCAACATCCGAGTCAGAGCCGTCGGGATTCTCCTCGTCGTCATCATCGTCGTCGTCGTCGTCTTCGAAATCATCATCAACCTTATCGGCCGGCTTGGCCTTGTTCTTCTGCTCTTGCTTTGCGATTCTTTTCGCAAGCCTCAAGTAGCTCCTAACTGTCAAGTCGGGGAGCTTGAAGATCTTGTCGGTGAAAGTGCTGTACTCGACCTCATAGTTGAACTCGCGCGGCTGAGGGGTGTCGTGGTTGGGCACCTCGTCGCTAAAGTCGCCATCGCGCCACTTAGACCCGTCTGCGGGATCCGTCATGTCATTGTTGATGTAGGTGAGGTTGGCAAAGTACTGTGTGTATCCGGTGAAAGTGAAGGGCTGCATAGAGTACGCAGGGCCAGGGAGCGATCCCTTAGGCGGATCATCTGGAACTACGAGTTGGGGGTTCTTGGGCCTCTTCTTTCCCTTCTTGCCCTTCTTCTTCTTCCTCTTTCGCTCAGCTTCAAGGTCTCTCTTAAGCTCTTGGCGGCCCTCGTCCTCAGGCTTATCCAATTCCGGGATTTCAGTGATCTGTTCGGGCACCTTTGCCTTCACGTCAAAGGCATCGGACCAAACCGGGGTGTTCTCCAGGCCACTGATGTTGTACTCGATGACACGGATGGTGGGGAAATAGTTGGGAACCACGCTGGGGCTGACCAAAGAAAGCTGGTATCGCTCGCCGTATTTGCCGCCAATCTTCTTGAGGCCCTCCTTCTTCTTGCCTTTCTTTCCCTTCTTTTTCTTTCTAAGATCATCCACTTCACCATCCTGGGCGTCAGACTCGTCATCTTCGGCATCCGCTTCCAAGTCCTTGATCGCCACATTAGGCAAGTCGGTCCATGACTCTCTGAGCTCAACGAGGTAGTCACTCTTCGATTCGACAGAAAAGTCGTCCTGGATGGGCTCGCGCTCGACAGCCTGGTCGTAAAGGCTCAGATCAATGTCCTTGGTGTCTTGGAATAGGAAGTGATCGATATTCATGTGACCATAGACGGAGCCGGTCACGACATCGCGGAACTGCTTTAGCCATAGAGTGTACTTTTGCCAGCAAGTCTCGTCCCAGTTTTGCTTATTCTCGGTCCTCGCAGGCGGAACGTGACCGATCAAGATGGCCTTCATACCGCGCTCGCGCAGACGCTGCAGCTGAATGCTCAGCCACTCGAGATGCTTGAACCCAGGTTCGGATGTATCGGCACAGCCATCGACACCAGCGTTACGATCAAAGAAGTACATAGTGTTCAGACTGATGACGGAGAGCTTGTTCGGGATAACCTCGACCTCGAACCAGCCGCCAAAGGCAAACGAGTGACGCTGCTCCTCGGGGATGAAGCGGTGCCATATCTCGCTGTAGGCCTTGAGCCACTTGTTGGGGCCGGGGTAGAAGATGTTGTGCGGAAGGAAGTCGTTGTTGCCAAAGGTTGGAATGACGGGGATGTCGAGCTGGCCATTGTCGGAAAAGGTGTCAATTATCTTCCGGGCTACCTGTCGATTCGTTCCCAGCACGTGGCCAGAGTTTCGAGGAAGCTTCTCGTCGCTGTCGTGACGCGCCGTATCGCCAGTCCATACAACAAAGTCGACGTCATCCTTTACATGGGCGCGTATCCAATCCAGAGTCGCGTCCACAAGAGCCAAGGGCGAGTCGCAGTCGGTAGTCTCGGCGCCGTAGATGCCCGCTGGGCCCTCCTTGCGATGGCATGCGACGCCCTCGGCGGTGGAAGAATGGGGCTTGTAGAATTCATCAGGATGAAGATCTGTAAAGTTTGAGTTCGCGTTAGCCATGACTGTAGGTTTCGCCAAAAGGGGAAGAACACGTTGAGCACGCCACCAGTTCTCGAGCAAGGCCAATGCCGTTGAAGGGCACCAACCAGAGGCTGCCAGCGACGCACGCCCAGGAAACACGTACCTGTTATGTGAAGAAATTTCCCATTTAGCTTCCTGCTCAGCTGCTGCGCGTTTTGCGGTGTCGCGAATGCATTCGTGCCGAGAACTCTTTGATCGTCGTTGAGAATTGGGGATGGGATGACGGTTTGGAAGAAGAGAGTGGCTGCCACGAGCAGTCGGGCGCCTGTAAGTGGCATCTTGCCTATGCCTTCTCTTGTGTCCAGTCGGTGAGGTCTGTCTTTATCTCGTACGTCGGTCGATCAATGGTTGTTCGATGACTGTTGAAGTCGTCGCGAAAAGTCGTCAAGTTTGATGGTGTAAGAGGTAAGAAATGTCGAAGGCAACTGAGGCTGAGATTGAGTAGTAGGGCGAGGCAGGTGTGAGGTCATTCCCTGCAGGGAAAGAGAAAAACGATGAGGACCCCTGTCAGTCTCGGACACGTCCGTTCCAGCGGGTTTGGATAGGCGCCCAATAGGGGACTGCAGAGCTTTTGCAGGGCGGGAGGTTGTGCAATTTCACTGGAGACCCCACCGCTCGGTGAACCGCCACCACGTTCGCATTTGAGAAAATGGCAGGGCCATTATATCTTGAGGGAGAGGGATGAATATATCTATGTTTTGAGGAGTGACAAAAAACGCACAATAACAAGATCCAAGGCTGCCCCTCCCCCACGTTGTGACTGCCTGCACAAGCATCTTCCCCAACCCGCCTGGGCAGCTCGTGCGCCGTGTGTTCATGTCGAAGCGCCCGGTGATGTCGGATCCAGAACCAATCTTGGGCGGGCCGGACTACACGTGTGCTGATGGACTGGATACCGGCTGAATGACAGCGGAGGAGGGTGAGGGGTCAAAGGGAGGAGAAGATCGACCATGAAGCACACGACCAGTTTCAGGATACTCATGTCTTTGTGTGCTGAATGTCATTCTTTGACTTGGCTGGTCATCTTTGTCAAGTTTCTTGACTCGAACTCTCTCTCTTCCACCCTCACCTCAAAGAAACCTCCAGTAGACACATACCTAGCCCAGGGGTGGTTCAGCGGCACATACGTAATGTTCATGGGTGAGGCCCACAGCAGCCCATCAAGGTTGCTTGCTCGACCCCATCCATCCATCCCTTTCTTCGGGCTCGAACCGACAACGACAGGACGCATCCACTACGGTCCTCTTCTGCGCGAGTGATTTGTCGAGCGTGGCTGTGGGCGGGCACAAGCAAGTTGTGTGGCACCGCGTGGGCTCCTCATCACGGTTTCTTTTGCTGTGAGAGTGAGATGGTTTATAGTGTGTGGTGTATCTCGGTGTGTCATTGGACACTGACTTCAAACCCCATCTTCTCAACTCCCCGAACATGTGTGTCCTCGTGATGCCTCCCAAGTCTTTGAATGGCTGTCAACAAGAGAAACTCACTTGTGGGAATCTAAGCGGTCAGCAAGCGGCATACCGCGGCTAGATACTCGGACTCGGGGGCAGCAGCCAAGGCAACTGGATCAGCTCGCGTGAGCAGAATGGCACGATGCCCGTCAGACAATGCATCTTCTGAACTTATGTGAACCCCCATCGTCGAAACAGTCCAGATCATTTGAACTGGCGACATGTTGGAGAACGTGACCATTTCCAATGCACGACATCCGCTTCTCTAGGGTAGTCTAGCCCCACCGCGCACAGTGCGTGAGACGCTTCGCTAACAGCTCCACGCTAGTACTGACAAATATACCGCCTATTTTTTTCTCCCTGCTTTTTTTTTTTCTCTTTCTTCTTCACGCAACATTGTCTCCTCGACGGCGCTGGCACCATCCAAAGCTGGCGTCTCGATCATCTCCGTCTTTTCCTCTACGGGTGCTCATCTTTTAGGGGAGGCCGTTGCTAGACCATTTCGCCGCTCGTTTGAGGGAGGTCATACTATTCGTGTGATGGCTTCCTATGGTTTTTCGTGGCTACATGACTTTTGCTCGTAGAAATTCTCGTGATGCTTTCAAAGGGTCGGTATGCCTTGTGCTACTACACCTGGTGAAACTGGCCACCAACTCCCCGAGGTGATGTCCTCGACGTGTATCAACTGCTAGTCTTGTTGCCTGTGCCGAATGTATCCGTGATGGATGCAGAAGAGTACATGGTTGACTTGACACTTTACCTCAACACATGGCCTATACCTTGCGCAGAGTCAACAGGGACTGCGTGACATACAGTGACCCAAGCAGCTGGGCGAGTGAACCGAGGAACCCATGGCACCCATCCAAACACTGAAGCTAGTGCAAAAAGTCATGGTCTTTCCTGGACTGGCTCGCTTGTCTCTATTCCCACAACCGAAACCCACAACTATCATCACCAACATCAACAAAAAGAAGCACCAGCAAAAAAAACCAAAAAAGAAAAACATACAACACCGAGGATTCGCTGGTCGTCACCGACCCAACTACTAATTCAGCGCTTCGCAGCTTGACTATGGGGGAGCGAACGGGACCCCGTATTCTCTACGAGCTATGGTCGTATGTGCCTGTGTTGTCGTCGGTTGGAGGTTATGAGCTCTCCATTTGCGTGACCATAGTCTGGGAGCACACGAAGACCTCCGGATCAATTAGCTCATAGCGCCACGCTCGGCAGAGCCTCCGAGCCTCTAGCCGTTCCATGGCGCGGTCTAAACTTCCGAGCTTATCCACCGGATCGGATCCTCAAAGTAGGACAACAACCCCTTGTTGCTTGCCGAACTATTGAGCTGAGTTTGAGTACCTCTTCAAGTCCTACGAGTATCTCGCTTAAGCATATTTCCTCTCCACATAGTTGACACCCAATTGCACTGAATGTTAATGATCCCAAAAGTACCCCATGTTGAATTGATCCCAGATACCAAATGTTGACTCGCTTCGTACATTTCAATCATCCATATTAAACCGTTACACTCTTTTCATTTAAGCCTCCCCCTTCCAGTACTTGGTCGGCACAAAAGGCATCTTGGTCACCACACCCTGGCGCTTCCTTCCTCGGACAACAACATCCACCTCGGTGCCGGCCTTGTGCAGTCCGCTCTTGATGTATCCCATGGCAATGTTCTTGCCCAGCGTAGGGCTGGGAACACCACTCGTGATGGTACCAATCTTCTCACCATCCTTGTGGATCTCAGCACCCTCACGAGCAGGTGCTCCCTGGACAACAAGTCCAACTCGTCGTCGAGTAACACCTGAACCACCCTTGCTCTTGGTTGTCAACTGGGGAATGATGACCTCGGCACCGTGGAAGCCACCAGACTGGCGGCGGGCTTGGGGGATGATCCAGCTCAGACCCGCCTCGACTGGGGTCGTGGTGTCGTCGAGGTCGTGGCCGTAGAGGCACATACCAGCCTCAAGACGGAGAGAGTCACGGGAGCCCAGACCGGCGAGCTGCAGGCGCTCGGGACCGGCCTTGGCCAGGAGGGCCTCGATGGCGGGAGAAGTCGTCTCAAAGGCAGGGTACTCCTTGCCGTTGAACGAGATTTCAAAGCCATCCTCGCCGGTGTAGCCACCGCGGCTGATGAGCACAGGGTGAGTCTTGCTACCGTCGGCAAGCTTCAGCTCGCCATAGACAGCGTTGCCAAAGTAGAGCTCCTTGAGGTTGATGTCAGTGGCGAGGACCTCGCTGAGAACCTCGGCGCTCTGGGGACCCTGCAGAGCAACAAGACCAGAGTTGTCGAGGCGAGTCCACTGGACGTCACCGCCAAACTTGCCGAGCTCCTCGTCAAAGTACTTGGTATCCTTGTCGAGGCAGGCACCGTTGGTCACGACGTAGTACTCATCCTCACCGAGCCTGGTGACGACGGAATCATCCACGATACCACCGGATCCGGGCCACAAAAAGGTCGTCAGCTTGCTCTGCATGAGACCATGGTTGGCCCAGTCCGAAGGCGTAACCTTCTCGAGGAAAGCAGCAGCGTCCTTGCCCTTGAAGATGTGCTGGACCATGTGGCTCACATCAAAGAGCGAGGCGTGCTCCCGGGTCCAGTGGTGAGACTGAGCGAGCGTGAGGTCGGAATACTGCACGGGGAGCGAGTACCCAGCAAAGGGTACCAGCTTTCCACCCTTGGCGACGTGCAGGTCGTACAGCGGCGTCTTCTTGAGGTCAGAAGAAGCACCGGATGCGCATCGCACGCTCTGCTGCGAGAGCCGGAGGGCAGCGAATGACGTAGGACGGGCAGTGGCAGAAGCCAGAAGACGGGGACCAGCCCTCGCAGCCATGTTGAGGCCCTTCATGATGATCCAATTGACGGGATTGGTGGTAAGAAAAGAGTCAATTGATCGATGGAGAGGAAGATGAGGGGATGTAGGAAGCAAGTAAACAAGAGGCTGAGAGGGCGCTCAGCAACTTTTACTCACTGGAAGGTTACTAACCGTACTCCGGGCCGCGCTTGCACCTGCGGTACCACCTTTGACTCTCATCAGCGGGGCTTCGGATTGCCGCGCGCGCCCTATCAACCATCAACCACGGTCTTTCCTTCCGAAAACCGACCCCGGTCCCCCGGAGCGCCCTCCGAGCTCCGAGCAACGGAAAACCCGCAACTCGGCACTTGTGGACGGAGCAATACTGGCTCACTGGCATTGATTGTATCTGCATCGTGTTTGGGTGTTTTTGAACTTTCATTCTCAGCGCGCGATATAGTGGTGCCTCTCAATGAGGCCCAGAGACTACATATAACCAAAAAGTATGCCAATTACA
Source organism: Fusarium cf. falciforme (assembly GCA_011033785.1). NCBI lineage: Eukaryota > Fungi > Ascomycota > Sordariomycetes > Hypocreales > Nectriaceae > Fusarium > Fusarium cf. falciforme. Next base: position 56,078 of record WESZ01000155.1, on the reverse strand, counting down.
GCTGATGCCCCCGCCGCGGCTCGTCTACCGTGATTCCTCTAAGCGCGCGGACTCTGACCGAGCAACAACCAGACGCCACCTAACAAAATAAGACACCGCAGCAGAGCCTCGCTTGAGTCTGCCGACAGCTTATTGCTGCTCAAAACTATACTTCAGCCAACATCCCAGTGCCTGAAGACTTTCCCATCGCACGTTCTCGTCATCCGACTGCATGAGCTCCATAATCCGTCTCTTAAGTCCCACTCTCTCTAGTTGGTATCGCTTCTCAGGAACCTCCTTCACCAGGCACCCAACGTCGTTGCAGGCGATGGCGAGCACCTGCTTGTCGTTCTCCCATGGCTGTCGCATAATCTCGGCCAGCTTCCGAGGGATCTCTCCATTCTCATACTCGAGGATCTTGCGGGCATTTTCAGCCCAAAAGACTGTGCTTCGGTGAGGTGGTGACCATCGGAGGTGGCCAGCCTGCACCTCGGCCACATATTCGTCAAATGTGGTCTTCGTCTTGGTGTACTCCTCCAGCATTTCCTTGAGGCTTGAGAGGTCCTCCAGCAAGTCAGGGTCGGTCAGATGGCGGCTACCGATGTTGTCCAGGAGAGCTGGGAGACGAGCGAGAACAGCGGTAGGGAGTAGAGACTTTTGGTTCTTCTCGAGGAGGTTGTAGAGTGTGGACAAGATTAGTCGGGTTGTCTTTTCCTTGGGAGACAGTCGCAGAAGCTGAGTGTAAAGCAGAACAATGTCGTATTCACTGGGCAGGGATTAGTAAAGTATAGTAGGGTACGATCGGGGGACTTACTCGTTGAGGTCGTCGCCAATGTCCTCGGCCTCGAAGCTTATCTGCCAGATGACAAGGAGAGCATGGTAGAGGAGCTGCAGGCCAACTCCGCCGCCCAACGAGCCCTCGAAGCCGGTGGAACGAGTGCTCGTGTTGCCGCTCCAGAGACTGGCAGATGAGTTGCCCCCGTTGCCAATGCCAGCTGCCGTCTGGAGGATCTTGATGAGGGGCTCAATCGTCTCGCTTCTCTGGTTCCAGAACTGCATCCTTGACACATGACCCAGGAGGAGGGATGAATACTCCTGCACGGCGATATCCTGCAGACCGGCATCGGAGCTCTTGGCCAAGCCAGAAAGGTAAGAGAGCACCACGGGCAGAGCCTGGAGTGTGGCTTGGGACTCGTCTCGAGCGAGAGCCATGAGGGTGGTCAGGGCGTGGGCAGTAAGCAATGGAATAGGGTCCTCAGGGTTGGTGGAGTTGAGCAGAGGCAAAAAGTGTCGATAAGGCTCCTTAGTTTTGAATAGGGCTTTGGCTAGGGAGGGAACAGCTAGGAGGAGAAGTAGGTTAGTATCAATTGCAGTCTCGATGATGGAACAGTGGCGATAGAAGCAAAGGGTTCTGGCATCCCTGTCTCTTGTCGCGCGTGGGCAAGTGCGAGATGAACTTACCCTCAAGCAGATCGCCTAGCAAAACGAGGATGTACTGGCTCACGTTGGCATGCTTTCCTGCCGTCTCGAGAACACTGGTCTTTCCCGAATCGCCAACAAACAAGACGCGGTATCCATCGATATCCCCCGAGACAATCTCCTTTCGCTGCTCAGGCTTCTTGGCCTTGTCTACGGCGCGAATCTTGGCATACTGCTCCTCGGTGAGGGTGCCTGCCCTGACGGCGCCGTCCCATGGGATAGGTCGCTGGCGGATGTTGCTCTGGAGAGAGGCCAGGTACGTCGGCGGGTCGAGCGACATGATGACGGCGTCGCGGCTGCGAGCAGCAGAATATACGAGCGGTCGGACGATGGGCCAAGGGAGGAGACCGAGGGGGTTGACGGAAGACGGGGGTTCGAATGGGAAAACGGATGAAAAGAGCGAGCTGAGCTGGTGAGATGAGGTTGCCGGTGATGCAACCAAGCAAGCCGCGCGGAGCGTCACAGCTGCCAACCCAACTGGAACCTGGAAACTCTGGAGCTCAAAAGGGCGCTAACCTAGCCACAAATCAAGCCACGATCATGTGTGGCTCGAGCTTATGTGGCTGCATGCATCATGTGGCTAGTGCGCGGCAAGCCATGTGGCTTGAGCTGGTTGCCTGACCAAGAGGTCCTCCAGGCCCAACTTGGAATTGATCCCTGAAGGTCACTCCTCCCAACCTCCCAGTTTTCTTGTTGATGTCGTCGTCTGACGGCCACATCCTCAGCCAAAACCCCGTAAATACCCAATGATATGGTGGAACCCCTCGGTTGCAGGGACGTTGGCCCCTGGATGATTAATTAGAGCATGCATCAGACGCGTTCGCGCCTCCCGCCATGCAATGAAAACCGCTCGTCCTGACCCATCCCAGGGTGTAAAGTGGTGATGGGTGTACGTACCCTCCTGTCAGTCTCAAGTTCCCCAGGGCCAAGCGCTGTAGGCGGTCTAGCTTCAGGGCGGCCATGAACAGGTCGCAGGCCCGGCAGGGTTCTCGTCCAGTTGTCGCCCGGCCTTGGAAGCTGTCGGCTCTAGAACACCCCCCGGCCCATCCCGCGGACCAGGCGCTTTTTGCCCTGAGCTACGTTATCGATAGTTGTCCAGTGAGCGAGCACAGGCTTGGTCAGTGGAGGTGTCATGAGCTGGCACCCCGCCATTGTTCGTCGCTGTCCGACACCAACGTCACTCTCGACTCCTGAGCTGCATGTGAAGCTTTTCAACGGACAAGACCTGTTTACACCGACAAGAGCAAAAGGACTGAGTCTTCCCCCTGCACTCCAACGTGGTATTGAATTTCGCTGATTTTTCCCTCGTCAGTGTGGATCCAGGGACCCCTTATTTCCCGCGTGCGTGTCAAGTGCCCGGTGACAGACACGTCCGTCGTGAGAAATCAAAGAGGTTGGGTGTAAGTGGGAGGTTGGGAACCAGAACGAAGCCTTTCCCGCAGCCCACCACCAGCACCAGCCGCCTAGTTAAAAGTCTTGCTGCAGCGCCCAGCTTTTGGCACTGCTATTTTCTCGACTTTAATTTTTTCTCCCTCCATCGTAACTCAAAGCATCTTGACCTCTCTCCCTCCTTCTCCTCACTCAGCATCATCCCGGGGGCCTCGCTTCGTCATCCTCACATTCACATACCACCTATACGAGCCGCACTTCTACTTCCAGGTTTTGGGCACTAATACCTAATACTACGCACTCGACCTCACCGCCCGCATTCCTCTCTTCACCCCCGCGACACACCCGCTTCTGCCGCATTCCAGAACCGTTTGTGCGAGGACCTGACAGATTAATCTCGCAACGGTTGACTCACACGAGATCCATTTAAAAACCTCGAGTCAATTCGCTATCGGTGTGAGCTTCGACTGGAATTGGATTCTACACCATCCACTGCGACAAGGCGCACTGCGCAGGGAAAGAGAAGAAACGAGAGCACCAACCAACCACAGAAAAGAAGCCGCCGCCATGCGCTTGTCGTCAAGGCAGCTGGTGCTCCTCGCCATCGCTGGCTTGGGATCTGCTAAGCCCTTTCCCCGAGATGATCTACACGATCTCGGCTACTCTTATCTGATGCCCCGCGCCTGCGATTCTTACTGCGGCTCTGACAACCAATACTGCTGCGGCTCCAACGAGGTCTGCCAGACTGCTGATGGCGTCGCAAACTGCGTCAAGGGCTACATCGGTGCCTTCACCACCACCTGGACCGAGACCAAGACATACACTAGCACAATCATGACCCGCTGGGAGCCTGCTCCTGAACCTACCGAGGGCGTCGACTGTGTACCCAAGAACGATGAGCAAGAGGCCTGTGGCTACATTTGCTGCGCTGGATGGCAGACGTGCGCGTACGACGGCCAGTGTTCGGCGAAGCCTGGCTACGACGAGCCCACTGCTGTTGTCATCACCAGCGACGGCAAGGTCACCACTCGCTATTCAGCTCCCTACCGAGTCACTGGTACCACCACCATCACCACCAGCGGCGTCCAGAGCACCGAGACTGAGACTGAGACCACTTCCGAGGCCACGGCCACCGAGACCAGCGATGAGGCTGCGGCTGGTGAGGGTTCGACCAGCGGCGGCGGTCTCAGTGCTGGCGCCATCGCCGGTATTGTGATCGGTTCCGTTGCTGGTGTCGCTCTCCTGCTGCTGCTCTGCTTCTGCTGCATCGCCCGTGGTCTCTGGCTCGCTCTATTTGGCAAGAAGGACAAGAAGGAGAGTCGTGAGCAAGTCGACATCGTTGAGGAGCGCTACTCCCGTCACGGCAGCCGTCCCCCGCCCTCTGCGTACTCTCGCAAGTCCCGCATGAGTGGTGCCCCATCCGCAGCCGGTGACCGCCGCGAGAAGAAGTCGAGTGGTAAGAAGTGGCTCGGCATCGCTGGTCTCGCGGCTACGCTCCTGGCTCTGCTCAACCTCAAGAAGGACAAGCGACCTGCTAGCACCAAGCCCGCGCGGTCATCCCGTGGGTCTTCGCGATACAGCGACTCTTACTACTCATACAGTGATTACACCGGCACCAGTCCCAGTAAGTCCAACTTCTAAACACAATAATCAATGCATCTTAAGCTAACAACCCAAACAGGCAGCTCAAGCTCTGGTGGACGAACACACCGTACCCGCCGTACACGAGACAGCCGTTCGAGGTCATACTACTCGCGCTCTCCTCGACCTTGATCTGAGACAGCGGCTTCTCACTCACCCTTCATCACCACCGTCTCCCTCCCACATCTGTACACGTCTCCGCATTTGACATAGGGACTCGAGCTGAAATGGATATACGCTCGACTTGTTGCTTCGCACATTGGGCCACTGGCGTTTCCGGTTTCTCGTATATAATGGTCTCCTGTTGATTTTTTCCTCTTCCTCCTTTCCCACCCCCCAAATCCTCCCGCAAACCCCTTCTCGACACTTAGTTTTCACCACGATTGTTTTTTGCACGCATGGATTACGGTTACGGTTATGTTTTTTTTAAGAGATCACGTCACGAGGGAAAGTAGAGATGACTTACCACGAAAGGTCAAGAAAAATTCACGAGTTTGATATATAAAGATGAATATATCGATGAGGCACGGCATAATGGAATTAAAGAAAGCAAACCTCATTTTCACACCCAATCTCGGTCCACTTTCTCATCACCTTGCATGTGTCTGTTCATTAATGGATTAGCGAGCGACCTCTTTTCAATTGTTCGTTTTTGCACGATCAGAGATCCAAGGTCGCGCTGGCTTCTCAGGTAGGTAGCTAATTCATCACCGTCTTTCAATGACAAGAGGGTGATTGTCTTTTTTAACAGGCGGCCAGAACCCTCGAACCCTCGTCTAAAATGAATCTTCCCCCGCTTCGCTCCACAAACGTCACAAAACGCACTTTTTGGCGAGAGTTTCATAGATTGTGCCGGCACCAGAGTCATCATCTCTTTGCTTTTTGAAATTTGTTTCGTAGCCCTTTTTTTGCTACGTGACATGCAACGATGAACCTTCGCCACTCCTGAGACCCAGAAACGCAAAAGAAACAAGATCCGTGTCCGTGTCCGCGTCTATTCATCCTGAACAATGTTGCCCTTCTCGGAAACGTACAGACCGTCCAAGAACTGTGATGTACCGTGTTAGCAAATCGTGGCTCCGAGGCATTGCGTGGATTCGACCATCTGTCGGTTTGCCCTACCTTTCGGATATCCTTGTTTCGCACTCTGCAGATCTGCTGGATATCGGCGGCGCTTTGGGAGACGTTCTGGAGGTCGTTGCCGGAGAGGACGAGCTCGTCCTTCTGGGCGGTCGAGGTCTCGACCTCGACACCGGGCTGCATGACGACGCGGCGGACGAGCTTCTCGCCGACGAAGTTTCGGATCTCAACCTCGAACAGGTCGGTCTCGGCGTTCTTGGAGACGTTGACGTTGATGGGGAAATGGGCGTAGACGTATCGCATCTTGTACTTGAAGCCCTTTGTCACACCGATGATCAGGTTGCTGATGATGGTGCGGACAGTTCGGAGGGTGGCGACGTTCTTGCGGACACCATGGTGGATCTCGATCGAGATGGTGTTCTTCTTGGGAACGGTGAAGTTGACGGCCAGGTGGCTGAGATCCTTGACCAGCTTGCCTCGGGGGCCCTCGACGGTGACAATTCGCGACTTGATGGCAACCTTGACTATAAGACGATGAATGTCAGTATTCCGAGCCTTCTCTCAATTCTTTCGACGCCGTCCCGTGGACAATCCCAATAGCCCGGAGCTCCACGAGGATCTTTTTTTTGAGCATGCTGTGCGCAGGCGCAAACAAAAACTCCATCGCGAAGAAATTCCAGCTCTGTCGGAAATTGATCCCAGGATCGGCGACGTTGAGAATTCAACAGGGAAAAAGGGCGCAACGTACCCCCCTCGGGGATCTCAAGGAGCTCCTGGGAATGAATGTACTTCATCCTGCCGGCTGTGGGAGGGTTAGTTGATGTCGGGGGGTTGAGGGTATCTGGGAGAATCGGCCGCGAATTGATTTCGACTTGGTGCGGGTCGTGGAGGAAAAAAAGACGGCAATTTCGTGTGCGAGGGATCACGTGCCGTGTGCCCCTCGTGTGGGCAGAGAACCTAAAGCTGGCGGATCCGGGCGTTTTGTTTCTCCGTGGGGAGCTCCAGCCAATGAGAGGCTGTAGTGGGCTGAGAAGAGGACGAGAAACAGCTTTGTGAGTGGAAATCAGAATGATACGGCATTTTTAAACGAAAAATAAGTTAAAGAACACTTTTGTATGATATTTTGATTATTTCCTCCAAGTTCCAGCGCAATTGAGCCACTATTACACGCCAATATCCTCATCTTTACACTCCAACTCGGACCTCATGCAACGGAGAGCTCGGGTGGGTCCCCACCGGTCCCCTGCCCAGCCCCGGCCGATACGTCAGCGCCGCCGACCTCCGACGTCCTCACCACCAAAAGCCCAACCCCATCCGCGCCAGCCTCAGCCTCGCAGCCTCACCCACCCTTCTTCAAACAAACGACAGATAGAGACTCGCCCGCCGTCATGTCGTACTTTTTCGCGACCCCCGTCGATATCGACATTGTCCTCGACGATGCCGACGACCGATCCATGGTCGATGTCAAGCTCGACAAGAACCGCCGCGAGAAGGCGCCCCTCTTCATGGATGGCGAGTCTGTCAAGGGCGCCGTCACCGTCAGGCCCAAGGATGGCAAGAGGCTCGAGCACACCGGCATCAAGGTTCAGTTTATAGGCACGATAGGTACGCGACACCTTGCGGGGGACACGATGGCACCGGCGTTGCCGCCTAGCCCCTGAAACCTCACCTCTCGATGCGCCAGCTCCTCTATCTGAACCATCAAATGCTAACTCGCCGCGCAGAAATGTTCTTTGATCGCGGAAACCACTACGAGTTCCTCTCCCTCAACCAAGAGCTCGCCGCGCCCGGCGAGCTCCAGCACCCTCAGACCTTCGACTTCAACTTCAAGAACGTCGAGAAGCAGTACGAGTCGTACAACGGCATCAACGTCAAGCTGCGCTACTTTGTGCGCGTCACCGTCTCGCGCCGCATGGCCGACGTGATCCGTGAGAAGGACATTTGGGTCTACAGCTACCGCATTCCTCCCGAGATGAACAGCAGCATCAAGATGGACGTGGGTATCGAGGACTGCCTTCACATCGAGTTCGAGTACAGCAAGTCCAAGTACCACCTCAAGGACGTCATCGTCGGACGCATCTATTTCCTGCTGGTCCGCCTCAAGATCAAGCACATGGAGCTGTCCATCATCCGGAGGGAGACGACGGGCGCCGCCCCCAACCAGTACAACGAGAGCGAGACCCTGGTGCGGTTCGAGATCATGGACGGCTCACCGTCGCGCGGCGAGACCATTCCCATCCGACTATTCCTCGGAGGCTTCGACTTGACACCTACGTTCCGCGATGTCAACAAGAAGTTTTCCACGCGCTACTACTTAAGCCTGGTTCTCATCGACGAAGGTAAGCCGGTATTTACACCCATAGCTCTGAGCAACCTGCTAACAAGACATCCCAGATGCTCGACGGTATTTTAAGCAATCTGAAATCATCCTTTACCGCCAAGCCCCTGATGCCGCCCCTCTCCCCAACGCGGGCACCCACGCGCTGGCGGCGCACCCAGAGAACAAGCAGATAGGCGCTGTTCAGGCATAGTAGATACTTACATGTCATTCTTGTTGAATCCGGTGTATATTCTTGTCAGCTCTCTGCGCGTTTTCTAGCATCGGTTCTGGCGTTTGGTTCAAAGATGGGAATAACCGGGTGATGGAAACTAGTGCAGTCCTTTCGTATAAACAAGTCATCCTTCATATGAAACAATTAATCAATCCGGTATGATCCCATAAACATGTCCTACCTAGGTATCGCGCCCCTGTGAGTCTTTAAAGCAAACACGTTTGTTTAGTTTACATGAACCGCCTCCCGCCTCTCACTCGGCGCTCATACAATTTCCATGACATCGTCCGCCTCGAATCCAAACTGGTTGTTGTGAATAACCGCGATCCGGTCCAGCTCATCCTGATACTGCTTCCGGATATCCGCCAAGGACACCACCTTGCGCTTTCCAGCCCCTTCGCTCTTCCGCCCAAATCCTGTCGTCGATACCGTTGGCTCGTCGTAGATCCAAGCCTGCTTGGGTTCCACGCAGCTGAGAGCGTTTATGAGCAAAAGGTACTGTCTGGTGACAGGAGTGTCGAGAATGTCCTCTCCTGTCACCTCATCCCCCTCGCCAGCGCCCCGGAGCTTGTGAATCCGGTCCAGCACTACCGAAGCCGCGCCACGGTAGTTGTTGTGCTTGATCCGCCATGAGTAGAGCACCTGATGGTAAGGGAACCCTTCCGTGACATCCAAGGTGGCCTTGGACTTCTGTGCTAGAATATCATCCACCTGTTGTTGCAGGCCAGGGAAGGGCAGAGCCACAAGCTCGATGGTGTGGTATGTCTCGCACATTCTGTCGACGAGCTTGCGGAGGCTGGAAGACCTCATAGCCTGATCCTTAATCAACAGCAGGGTGGTGTGGGCGAGTTCAAACTGCGATGTCGCCACCGCGGCGTTGAATAGCCGGCTCTGCATGTCCGTCTTGGTGAAGGTGGCATCCTGTTTGAAACCCAAGAATTGTATCGCTAGACGGGCAAACTCAACCACGTACGAGTAGGCCTTTTGTTTCTCAAACAGAGCGACGATGTGCGAGTAGTACTTAGCAGGCCCATGGTTCAGAAGGTTCCACTCTGTATCGTCAAGTAGTCCGCTGCTGTGGCGGTCACTTTCGATATTCTCAGCACCTGATAGACTGTTAGCTAATCCTCAAGACAATGGCAAGCAGTAAACTCACTCATGCCAATGGCTGCCTTTTTGAAGTTGATGGCGGCAGCGTTAAAGTCATTGAGTGCTAGTAGCACACGACCCTGGATGTAGGTGGGAAAGGGGTTCTGGTCACAGAATGGAGCCAGATCAAGAGCCAAGTCTGCCCTTTCTCTCTTGATGACGGAGCACTGGATGAGCGATGGCGAGACCTCGATATCGCTATCTGGCGCGCATAGGTTTGTGACGAGATCGGTAATGCTAATAGCGAGTGACTCGTTCTTGTTGGCGAACCCAAGAAGATGTCCCAGGTTGACCTCGAGAGCCGTCACCAACTGAACATCCTCGGCGCTCTTCTTGGAGGCAGTGCCAGTCTCGCTCTTCTCCCGGCTGTTGGCTACTGATAGCTCTGTGTGAGCGAGCCACTTGAGAAGTTCTAGCCTTCGGAGAGCCGCCACGAGTTGTCTAAAGACGTGTCCAATGTCGACGCGGTGGTGGAGAGCGTCCGCTTCATTGTCAAACTCGAACTCCATATGCACGAGAAGAATGAGCTGGCTGAAGTATGCCCTCCATTGCAACTCGATGCTGTCCTGAACCGCCTTTACAACCAGTTTTCTTCCAAATTCGGTCAAAGGATGTCTCAGGTTGCGGGTCTTGGCTTCTGCTGGTGCGGCGATGAGGTTCATCACATCGGCGTAGAGCTCATCTGTCACTGTCTTAAAGTTCTGACCGAGCGTATCCGTGACCTGATAGGCGTCATCGTCCGTGACTCCCCGCCAGAATCCAGACTTGTCGGAGAAGTATTGGATTCTCTCAAGATCCGTCTTGGATGAATCCTCAAACAACTCATGTCGCAGCACGGCCTCTGAGACTTGTGTGTACTTGTCCGCGAGTCCATCCACAAAGCTAAGGCCTGAAGCGAGCAATGCAGCATGAGCGACGTGATCCACCTCGGGTGTGGAGAGGTTATAGCAAATTCGCTCCAAGTTGCTGCAGTCCCTGATGGCTGAGACAAAGTCCGCGCAGACCACCCAAGTCAGGTCTGTGTTAGGATCCAGGGAGAGGCCGATAGCTTCTCCTCGTTGCTTATCCATCTCAAGCAGCAGTCGGTAAAACCTCTTCCATTGTGACTCGCTGGACGCTCGGAATGCCGCATAGTCCATAGCTCCAGATGAGGCTCGATCCAAGGTCGAGGCAGCACCAAGGACAGAGCATATCGACTCTGCCAATCCACGGCCCTTGGCAAACTCTCTTGTAGTTCCCAGTCCGCGCTCATAGATCGTCAAGGCTATTTCAAGTGTAGCCTTTGTGAAACGGCCTGGCTTGAGAATGATTCGCAGCCACTTCTCAGTGACGTCGGTTGGATCCCAGGGTCCGGACTCCTCCGCAATCTCAACCGTGGGGTCCGCATAGACACCGTCCCAACTCTCATCCCAACTCTGCGAGATGTTCTTACGGTCCACCTCGAGTCTCTGTACCCTGTAGGTAATGTTGTTCTTCCAGAGGGTCCAGAGTTGGATAGAGCTCTCAGCAGGGGATGAAAGAATGAAATCGGCAAGAGTCCATACATCTGAGGATGACGGCGTGACGGGGACCAAGGCGTTGTTGGGGGACAAGTCTTCGACGATGATAGAGTGGGGGTCCTTGGCGATGATTTTCCAGAACTTGAACTCTCCAGCACCGATAGGAGAAAAGGTCGCACAGATACGTTGTCCGCGGTTCCGTCCAGTAACTTGGACCAAGTTGGATTGAGAAGGGTCAATGGCCCATTTGCCAATCTCTTGCGGGTTCCTTTCGGCGTTCAGAATGTCGCCCGTATACAAAATCTGACCATCGTTAATGTTCCAGATACGCATCCTGTGATCCAGGCAGACAGTGATGGCAAAGAGAGCATCATCAAGCCCAAAACTGGTGACCTCGACCGACGTGGCTGAGCTGTATTCCATGTTGACCTTGCCGTGTTTTATCGTGTGTTTTCCCTGGAAGGGCAGAAGGCTTCGGAGGTTCTGGGCCCATCCTTGTACATTGAAGAATGACTCGGTCCAAAGGGGCGCAGATGCTATAGATGTCAGTAAAGGCGTACCATTAATGTTTACCATCAACCTACGTTCGTGAGACTTGTTCTTGTCCAAACGGATCATTCCACCATCGTTGACCGTCACAAGGAGCGTCTCCGCCGTCACAGCCACCATACGGTGAGGGCTCTTGAAGCCTAGGCCTGATGGCGCCTGAACCTTGCCCAGCTCTGAGAGCCCAGCATCAACAGCAGCCCTCTTTCTGAACAGGTCTGGTCGCAGGGTGAAGCTGTAAAGCTGGTATGCCTGGTCGAGGACAAAGACACAGAGCGAATCATGCTCCTCTGGGTCTGAGAACGCCACGCACTCCGGCTGGATAGGCACGGAAAAGTGAAAGTTGAGCACCAGAGGTGCATCAGCGGCCTGGGTCTTTTTGCAGACATCAACAGCCCGTATGCTCAACAGAGTGCCATCCTCAAGGATCCGCCACAGGAAGCTGCGCGGTGTGTCGTGCCATTGCCGATGGTAGATGGACGACGATGTCGCCAACGTCTTTAATCGAAAGCTCGTCTCGTCCTCGCCCGAACCGTCTCGTGCTGGTTTGCGATGGCCCCGACCGTGGATCGAATTAGAGGGTACTCGGATGGTGACAACGTTGGAAGGAGCTGGAGGCTCGAGATTCACGCGAGTCTCTTTGAAGAGATACTGCGTCTCGCCTGAGTCCATCTCGCCTCCATAAATCGGCTCGATCGTGTGATGGGGTGGTTGGTGGTTTAGGAGTTGGATGCGATACCCAAAGTAGGCGCAAATCGATTTCTTGCGAGCGAGATGCGGTCGCGTTGCCTGGCAGAATTTCTAGGTGGAACTTGGGCGTCGCGCCTGCGCTAACCCAAAATGGCAATCAGCTCTACACAACATGCACAGGCATCGCGACAACGAACTTCACCACTGAATCATTTAAGAATTCACATAAAAGGTCATGGTTTAAATATATTCCCGGTTTAATAGAGTACAAGAAACTGTTTTACACCATGAGAAAGACTCTTGAATCACAGATGCACTTCGAAACAAGCCCTTTGATCCCCTTACACCCTGAAAATGAGTTCGAAAACACGGCAAACAAGACCTCGAAAATCAACGCCAACAACCCAAAGGACCATGATCACATACTCCGTCGCTCATACAGACTTTAAATACGACCATTTAATCCTTATCCATGTCCTTGGGGGCAGGATCACCGATGCCCTCCTCACCAATCGCAAACAGGGTGTCGCTCTCTGGAAGACAAGGGCTGTCGTAGATCTTCGCAATACGAGTCTCGCCACGGCCCTTCTTCAGGCTGATTCTGGTTGTACTGGCATGAGCGATGATGTTTCCACCAATCGGCTTCTTTGGATCAGGGTTAAACATCGCACTTGGCCCACCATCGACCTGAGCCACGACCTGGTTCGTGATGACCACTGCGATACCAAACTCATCAGCCAAACGTTGAAGCGTCCTCATGAACTTGGCAAGATGAGTCTGTCGGTTTGAGAGCTCTCCACGGCCGCAGAAGTCGGTTCGATAGAGTGAGGTTGCACTATCGACAATGAGAAGCGAGAACCGCGTCTCACACATCATAGCAGCGGCCTGGTTGAGTAGTTGAAGCTGGTGATCCGAGTTGTATGCGCGGGCGTAGGCAACATTGTCCAGGACCTCCTCTCCGGAGAGACCAAAGCGATTAGCGACGCCCAGCAGCCTCACAGGGCGGAATGTGCCCTCTGTGTCGATATACATGCACTTTCCCTCGCCACCGCCCATGTCGAAGGGCAGCTGGCAGGTCACAGCAAGTGTGTGGCAAATTTGACTCTTTCCGGTTCTGAATTCGCCAAAGAGCTCGGTGACTGAGCCAGTTTCGATGCCACCGGCGAGGAGTGTGTCCAGGTTCTTGGATCCGGTCGTGATGGAGATGAGTTCACTACGTCGCTGATGCATTTCCGTAGCAGTCGTGAAGCCCATAGGAACAAGCTTAGAGGCTATAAAAGTGTTAGCTGCCTTCCCTTGATGGATCTCGACATCTTTTCACGCACCCTCGGCCAGAATCTTGGCTGCCTTCTGCTCCGAGATACCCTTGACTTGTTCCAGCACCCGTCGTGGTGTGTAGGCGACCGACTCGACCGTGTTGTAGCCTCCATCGACTACAAGCTGAATATCGCGCTTCGTCAAACCCGCGACTCCCTGGGTAGACAATGGTCAGCGAATGCCACAATCTCCAGATACCGAATACTTACCTCCAAAGCGGAGAGTGGCGTAGGGGCGCCAGGGCCGGGCATGCCGCCATCCTCACCCATCTGAGCCTCGTCGTATTCCTCACTCATGTTGATTGACTAGATTTCTTAATACAATTGTTGAGACAAGTGAGACCACGGGGTGAATTGAAAGTGTGAGGAGGAAAAATTGGTAATCAGGCAAAGGAGGAGGGGGATGGTGTTGATGGAAAGCGCGGTGGGACGCGTTAGTGGAAGGCAACAGCGCCCACCTCACTACGCCAAGTCACGTGATTTAGATCGCATGCTTCAATGACAGGCTCGATGACAGGGATCGTCATCAGATCAGTCCTCACCACAGCTGGAATGAGCTTGGCTAATAAAACATTATCTTTATTGGCTTCGTGTGCTGAAGGAGCTTCCATCTCGCCCTGAATACCACATGTCACGATTTAGCACTTGGGATGGATTTTTGTTTGACTTTTTTTGAATTATTATTCATCTATTGTACAAGAGAGCGAAAGGACCAAGGCAGGCCACTTGTGATCAACAATCATCAAAGAAAACTTGCTAAAACACCAGTCCATGCGAGTAATACAGAGAGTGTGAGTTTTTAAACAGCCTTGACTCGAAAAAGGAAAGTTGCAAATCAAATCATCTGTGGTGCTCGTCCTCCGCGATTCGTTATCAAGTACACCTCATGATTGGGTAGTGGTATTGTTGTTGCGTCTTTTAGTTGACGGTGATGCGTCGAGACTCGTGCTTCTTGGCCTTGGGGACGACGATGCTCAAGATACCATCCTTGAAGGTAGCAGAGACGGTGTCCTGGTCGACGCGGGTGGGGAAGTTGAAGCTGCGAGAGAACTCGCCAAAGCTGCGCTCAGTGAGCCAGTACTTGGCAGAGTCGGCAGGCTTCTTCTGGACCTCCTCCTTGGGCTGCTGAACGACTTCGGTGCCCTGCTCGTGGGCCTTGGCCTCAGCCTCATCCTCAACTGTGGCGTGGTGCGAGCTCTTGCCGTCGTCGCTGCCCTCGGTGATGGCACCGCTCGCGGCAGTGTCTTCAACCAGACCAGCAGGGGGAGTGCCGGCAGTGTAGGTGCGCTCGGTCTTGCCGCGGATGAGCATTGTCTGGGGCTCGGTGAATTCGATGTGGACGTCCTCCTTGCTCATTCCAGGGAGCTCGCCGTGGAGCTCATAGGCCTCTGCAGTCTCGCGGACATCAAACTTCGGCTGCCAGTGGCTCAGACCACTGCGGCGGCCATTCTGTCCCTGTCCCTGGCGAGAGTAGCTGTCGAAGTCGTCGAGGAGGCGGAAGAGGGGAGTGAAGGAGGCGTCGGAGTTGTAGAAGTTGCGGGGGAAGAAAGCCATTTTGTTTGGTTGGTAGGTGATGGTGTTGAGTGTGGGTTGCTTCAGGTTGATTGCTTGAAGAGCTTGAAGGAGTTGATTTGCAAAGTGCAAGAGAGCTTTGTAGATGTTGCTTGTGTTGTTTGTTTGTATGTGTTCTGATGAAGAAAGATTCCCAGCTTTGGGGGATGTAAAGCCTTGCTTTATACTTGGGGGTGATGAAGGACAGATCGAGATGGCCGTTTCCCAGACCTTCGTGAATGCTCGCGAAGGCTTCCACTTGGAGCTTCTAGAATTGACGCGACCGTCTCAGACAGGCAGAGAAGACGTGACACACGCAGGCTGACGTAGCATCAGGCGTGATGTTGACATCAAATCGTATGAATGTGTATGCCCGTTGCTGCCGGCAGCTGCCGGCACCTGGTAGACGGTGGTGGAAGCTTCCAGCAAATTCCGGCAGTGCATGGGATGACGAGAGCTTGCTCGACACTCGACCTCGAAAATTCCATGGTCTCGTAATTGCTTCATGATTCTTCCTGCATATTCTATGATTAATTGGAGCGGGTGAAAATGGTAATTAGCATTGCACTCCAATCAATCGTCGTTTTCAAGAATCTGATAGATTGTCAAGATGGAAGAGGGTCTTTGTCAGTTTGGTCCTTGCGATTGATTATGTAATGCGAGACAATCCGAGACTTGGTGGATACCCTAGACCTGACTTCATCCCAACCACCAAGCATGAGGAACCAAGCAATACATGTTGAATACATGCATTTTTCATGGTTTTCTTCTTTCTGTGAGTCTCTGTGTGTTATTTTTGGAGTGTTTTTGATGGGTTTTGGTCTTTATTTTCCGGTTGTGTGGTAATCGCAGGCCCTCTCTAGTATGTGCCGACATAGATGAAATGCAAGCAAGATGCGCATTCAGATTCTACGAAATCGGACCAGTACCGTAGATTCGACTACATACCCAAATTACGGGACGAGACCAGTGTAGTTTACACTGAAACCGGATCTGAATAAGCCTCCGAAAAGAACCAGGTATTCATACTGCATTGGCTCGGGAACCCTCAGTAGCAGCGTGGGAGCTTTACCACCCAAACTGTTCTCCTGGTCACCTCAAGAAGTACACGCGATGCCACGATAACACCTTCTCTGATAAAGCAAGCCCTAAATGAGATGAAAACCATGGGTTCTAGAACAGAAACCCCACATACGGGAGTCCAATGAGCCCCCCTCCGTGCGACAACAACCTTCAGTCAGGGCCATGTGCTGGCTTTGCCCACCCCTCTCCGACAAGCCCAGTCGGAGAATTTCAGACGCCAGGCGCCGCAAGAAAGACCCTGTTCGGGGAGTACGAGTCGCACAAGTGCCATCGGAAACTCTAAAGCACCCACAGATCAACCTTGGCTTGAAATATTGCCGAGTCACATTAGAACTGACTCTTGGGATTACTCAAGTTAACCGCCAACACAGACACCTAGTTATTCCAGCCAAAACGGAGCACCAATTCCTCCACTAGCCGATGTCCAGAGGGTGATGTTTACACCCCAACAACCCGGGCAACTCACACCCTCGGCGTTATGCGGCTTTGGGTTCAAGGCTAACCTTGTATCGAGAACGAGAACTGTGCTCCCCTTTACCGAAACCGAAACCGCTTACGAACCAATACCAATGGTAACGTATCAGTTCTGTCCTCGCCGAAATTACAACACAACCACAGCCAGTCCAACCATAGAAGCAGGCCACCGCCTGCAAGTCCCAAGCAATGGCCACGGTAATCTAAAGAGAAGTCGATACAAACTAACATAGAGATGTGCAGTATACTCTGACCCAAGAAACACCCCTCACTTACATACCTGCCTTGTCCATCTCATGTCGACTCTGTCCTTGCCTCCAATTCAGAATATCCGAAAGCAAGATAACCTTACTCCAAAGAGAAACTGAGGATTCCAACTCCACATTAGCCCATAGCGGCCATACTGCCGGAACTGTCATTGTATCTCTTGATAGGAACCCAACCGAAAGAGGAGCCCCGTAGTATTGAAAACGCGTACCACCAACAGCTCCTCACCCCGAAATATCTTCATCCGCTAACGGCACTGGGGTCGCGTTTTGGACCCACTATCGACATATTGATATGATCTCGAGAAGTAGTAGAAGTTCCGGCTGTAGAGTCGCATTTGGAGCAGCCTGGTTCTCGCGGCCTCACGGGGCCTACCGCTCGGCAACAGGTGTCGGCTAGTAAAGTAATGATGTAGATATCCATGCTGTCTACCGCGAAAGAGACGGACTGATCACCATCGTGTCGAATAGCTCGGATGTCTCCGTTTCAAGGCCGGTCTAGGTTTCGGCTCTGCAAGTTGATATAACAGCAGAATCTGGACATCGCACACGACTCGTGCTAGTACAGAAATCCAGGTTAGAATGATTAGTTGACTTGGTTGTCAGTGCATTGACGAATTGCCTAATGCTGTGGGATGTGTTGTCTCGTAACAAAGGTATCGTGGCTCGACGAGTTATGATGTGCAAAGTTCGACAGGACAAGGGCCCAGCATGGGGGAAACAGGATTTCTGGTCAGCCGTTGAAACCATGATTCACTGTGACCGCTTGTATCCCTGTTGGTCTCTGTTGGCTTGTTTTCTCGCCTCAGATGACGCCAAGCCATATCTGAGGTTGTAAGTGCCAGGGTCTTGAAGGCAAGACTCCCGGCCCCACAATGCGGAGTTGGCAACTTGGTTATGGTAAACCCGGGTCTGGATTCCAAGAGGAACCTCAATTGACGTCATCGTGATAGGATGCGCAACTTCTGAACCGGCCAACTTGCAAGCAAGCTAACGCAAGTCAAGAGGAGAACTCCAAGAACCCGCCCTAGCAGTGGCCAATTCGACTGTCCTTTGGCATTAGTTCTCGTCGTCCAGCTAATAGGAGCCTTCAAATCTCTCCACCGCCCGATTCTGGTCCCCTCAGCCACAATCGTAAGCCACCGCGATCATCAACCTCAAGCCTGCCATGGCCATCGCCCAGATATGGAGACAGACAAACCAGCATGGCGTTCCCGAAACCTCTCGGACATTGTACTCGCGGCCCGCCAATGTAAAATGACGGCAGGGCTTGCTGGCCGGGCGTTCCGTTGCCACTTTGCCTTGATTAGTGAGCCACCTTATGGCTTGGCCGCTAGCTGTCGGAGCTGGTTCCAAGACCCGTCATTTTTGAAAATTAGTAGTAGCCTGAAAGATGGATAGCTCCTCGGTTGAACAGAAAAATCAAGCCCGTCACGGGGCAGCGGCAAACTTGTTCTGGAGATTCGAATGTTTTCATCATGAGACGTGAATCGTGTTGTAGTTACATCAAGAGCCGTCGCCAATGATCCGTGCCTGTCGTGAATATGCCAACTATGTCCAGCATAGAACCGAAACCTGTGTTCCCGCTTCTTTGAATTATCGTAGCCATAAACGCATCTGTAGAGAAAATCCAGTGGACTAGTATCGAGAGTAGCATGTTGAGAAACTGTCTTAAATTCGATCGAGTCTTCACTGTCCATATGGCCGCATCGGGGGGAAGCCCGCCATCATGGCCATGGGCACGCGGATGCCCGCATGAGCTGGTCCTGGGCTCTGCACTCGGTTGAAGAGCCCAATCAGTCTTCGACCGACTGAAGGCTCCAGCTCGGTTCCGTCTCGTGCGATTTTCACCTCGCGGTTCGAATTCCAGGGATTGCGTAGCCCTCTCGTGCGGTAAAACGGAAGCCGACTCGTCGAAAGCCACTCAAGCTTGAAGGGCTTGCCCCAAGTTTTGGTACCTGTCTCCTCCGCGCTGTTACTCTTCCCACTCGACATCTCACTCTCACTCTCGGCATCAGACAATAATGCCTCTGATTCTTCCCGCTCGGCTTCCCAGAAGATGGTTCCTCTGGCGGAATCGTCAATGATTCGCCCCTTAGGGGCGTGTTCGGTCGCTTCGGTCGGTATAGCTTTTGGGAGGTCGAGGTCGCTTGCCACCTGGGATGTCGGCGCAAACTCAATAGCCGCCGCGGGATCCTCGTCAATCTGTGAAACCATCCTAGCATAACCAAAGTATTCACCCGACTTATTGGCCGAGAAGATCAAGTAGACGCTATCAGCGCCCTATTTGACCGGTCTGGTTAGTTCACTGCCATGACAGATTCGAAACGATGCGCCACCTACCTTGAAAGCGCTGTTCAAAGCATCTTCGTTGTGTGCCTGGGTGGCCCATATGCCGGTTCGGACGCTCAATTCGAGGTCCTCGACCGTTAAACTCTTGAGTATGAAGAACTTGTCCTTCTGCGGTGTCGTCTCTTCAGCAGGCTCGGCCTTGGGAGTCATCGTCGTCGTCGGCTCATCTGCTGGGTTTGGGCTCCCACTTTGCATAGGCGTGGCATCTGACACTTGATCCGTCTTGGTAGTTGTCGCCACTGAAGGGCCAGTCGGAGCCGTTACGCCGGTAGCACCCTCCACTGTGCTCTTCCTCAGTCTACTGACAAGACGAACTGATTGGAACTTGGAATCATGCAGCTTTTGCTGTGCTGCGCTGCAGGTTTCCTCATCTTTGAAGTTGGCAAACGCGCAGTTGCTCTTGGAGATGAGGAACAGCGACTCCAAGCCTGTCGTTTCCTTGCAAACATGGTGGACGAGGCTCATGAGATCAGTCTGCGGTGGAAGATTGCCAATCCAAATGGCATGCCCTGAAAATAACTCTTAGCCAGCATTGACTGTCATCGAGGCAAGTTGACTTACCACTCTGTCGCGGCTTTCGCGGTGGGCCACGTACGGCACTCTGGCGCCTCTCAGCTCCATCTGGGCTCTGCTTTAGCTCGCTCCTGACACGAGATTGCTTCCTAGCCCTACCTTGCCCCTGCTTGGGAGGCTGAGGATGACTTCCACCCGTCTCTGCCGGCTGCATCATGGTCCGGGGATCGTTGGTTCCGGGATTTCCATTCATGTAGTGTCCGGCGACCATGGTATTGGGAATAGGATGCGCTGCGGGCTGGTATTGGGGAGCAGGGGCGTAGTAGTATGCCGACTGTTGAGGACTCATTATCATCTGGCTAGGGTAGTATGTAATGTTCTGCCTCGGAGCCATCGTCGATCCTGGCTGAGCCTGGGGCATCTGACTCCCGTAGTACTGCGCCATCTGTGGCTGCTGGAGGTAGTATCCTTGGGCAGCCACCGGCATCGATGGATGACCCGAGAAATGGGCCATTTGCTGCATCATGGGCGGTGAGCTCGCGGGGTTGTATCGCTGCGGAGTGCCGTGAGGATACTGCCCTGACCGATAATTAACGGGTGGAAGGGCGTTTCCCATGGGGCCCATGTTGTAGGGCCCAGGACGATGGCCTGCGGGAGGCTGGGACATGTCGAACTGAGATGTATATGCGTGCTGCGAGGCTATAGGATGCTGTTGAGGCTGGGAAGAGGGGTCATGCTCAGGAAAAGCTCGAGACTCGTCGTGACTGGGTGGTGGACTGGTAGATGCTCCCGGATCGCCAACCTTTGGAGTGTCCTTGTCAAGTGCTCCCACGTCTGTGGCCTGGGCACCGGATATATCTCCCATTTGAGTTGTTGAAGATGTGATTATCTTGACTATGAGCTGGCTAGTCAGCAATCTGGCCCGTCTGGGGGCCAACGAGAGAATAATTGCACACCTGATTCAGAGAATTGTATTTGTAACTTGTCCAAACCTTTCACGCAACGAGCAACTCGTAGTCCTAAGTCATTCGATCCAGAAGTAGGCGAGGAGTCGAGGCGGGAGCTTGTGTAATTTCCAACAAAGAAGCCACGAGTGAACAGGGATGTTTTTTTTCCGGACAAGCAACTACCCAAGCCCTCGCTAGGTGGCTGTGACTGGTTGATGTAAAGGAGTGGTTAGAGAGGGGAAATCTCGAACAATTTTGGGGCCGAGAATGTGTGTCAGAGCGGGCAGTGCCGCTTGATGCGTGGGGGAGGGGACGGAAGACAGCTCTGAACGATGGGGACGGTAGTTGTATGTAATTTTTGTCGATTTATTCACCGGAGAGTCGTGATATTCGAGTACAGGAACAAAACGTAATGGTGGTAAAGACAGTTGTTGAAAGAAGGTGGTTGAGGAAAGGCGTGTGATGCCCCACGGGGGGCTGCTTGAGTCGTCAAAGACCAGTGAACCAAATCTCAAGTGGCTAGAGAGTGGACAAGAACTTTGAAAGTAACGGCGAGGTTGAAGAAGAATGGATGGATGTTGTCGTGTTTCTTTTTGGCGCAACAGGGACACCGGCTCGGCCAGGGACCAGCAAGCAA
The DNA here is from genome assembly GCA_011033785.1 of Fusarium cf. falciforme. Taxonomy (NCBI): domain Eukaryota; kingdom Fungi; phylum Ascomycota; class Sordariomycetes; order Hypocreales; family Nectriaceae; genus Fusarium; species Fusarium cf. falciforme. Next base: position 34,935 of record WESZ01000155.1, on the reverse strand, counting down.
GACTGGTGCAGTAGAGAATAAATGTGCAGTAAATTCCCTCCCCAGACGGCGGTCAGCCACACAGAGGGCTTACCGCACGGGCAGTAATTGGAGAGAGATCGAGATGCACAGATCAGAGGAACGTTGAGGTGCGAAACAAATCCCAAGGGAACAGGCACGATGGGGTGCGTTATGGAGATGACCTGGGGTCGGACCACGCTGGCAGCGTAAGTAAAAGGCTAGCTAGCAGCAGAAGGCTCAAGAGGTGTAAACAAAGCAGGTGAATTCAACAGCCCCATGCCCTTCAAAAGAAAGAAAGGCGCCGGAGGCTTGTGAGGCTTGGAGCTCTAGAAGGGGCGAGAGAGGGAGGCGAACACCCATGTGGCAGGCCAAGGACAAGAAGAAGAGGCTTCAATAACGGGGATAGCGAGTGGCCAACAGTCAAAGCTTCCGGAGCTAGGGCTCAAGGAAGCCTTGGACGGTAAGGCAGGGTATGCTGCAGGGATGGGGTAGATGATCAGAAAGAGACCAGATGACGGGATGATAGATACAAGGGGGGCGTGAATCACGACTTGATACGAGAGATGGGGAAATATGGACGACAACCCTCAAGTCACCAGAGCTCTGGGATGGGAATTGCTCGGGTCAACTGGGTGGAGGAGTGAGTGGAGGAAGTGGTGGAGGACGAGGCGGAGGAGCTCGAGCTCGGTGGGGAGAGGGTGCAAGCTAGGCGGGAAGAGACATGGTGAAGGGGAAGGAAGATGAAGTTGACAGTCTCGGATCATGGACCCAAGAGGAGGAGAACGAGTTGAGCCACGCGATGCCCCAGCTAGCCAGCCAACGCTTGCAGCTTCACCGGGATGGAGGTGCTGTAAGTTGGCGGTACAGGTCGAGGTAAGGCTGCCGTGCTGCCGGTCGTTGGTACTGCCTTGAGTGACCATAGCCCCCGGTTTCCGATAATCTATTCTGTCGCCTGTCCACCCCAAACATAAATCCCCTGTCCAGCTGGGCCGCATCCATCATCCATTCGAACACCACCCATCAGCCGACGGTGGCTGAAGAGGTAGCAAGAGATGCCGCCACTGCTCACCCACCATCTCTGAATGGGGCATTCAGGTACCGGGTGCCACTAATTCGTGATGAGTGATGAGACAAGAGACGATTGGGAATGGGATTGGAGGTGCGTGTGGGAGCCAACAAACGGCGCCGACAGCAAGGAAACGGGGTCCGGGAGGTAAAGCCACAGTAGAACTCGACTTGACCAGCATCAGACAAGGAGAGGGGGTGTGCACCAGGAAAGGTGGTAGGGGTGGGTGACTGTGAGGATCCAATTCAGCTGTGGAGCGAGCATGGTTGGAGACTATTTTGACGCCGAGCCTGAGCGAGGTGTGGCGTAAGTTGGACTTCCACTTCTGATTTCTGCTGTGGGAATTTGCTTTCTTTGCCTAGGCTGGCTTGTCTCAGAGGCAAAAGGTCCCTGAAGGGTCCCACGGCTCCACGGGGAGCCACCGTCTGCCTCCGAAACGAGAAGGTCTCTTGGTATCCATTAGTAGTGTAAGTACGGACCGGACAGGCCAGGCCTGGTGAGGTGCCTGCCATGGGGTGATCTGGCTCCGCGTTTCTGCTGACGGTGGCTGAATGCTCTGAGCGTTTAGATGTGGTGTTGAGTGATGACCATTGAAACATTAAACGGTCATCAACCAGCTCCATCTCGTTGGTGGACGAAGGATTTTTTGTTGGAGATGGTGTCAGAAGGGGAACGTAAGACTCCCCGTCCCGCTTGCCTGACGAACCGTTTTCGCCACCGTCCCGTGATGCCTCCTCCTTTTGGGGAATGGATGATGTCTCTCGTTCCTGCCCCGGAATTTTAACTCTGCCTATCAGCTTGGTAGGAACGACTCTCCTGCCGCGATTCAATTTTGAATTTGGCGTCCGCTCCTACACCCATTTTTATCTCCCCGGCCTCACTTTGCATGGCAATCGTCTGCATACAGACGTACGCACGCACATCGAGTACAGCCACTTACTCTTCCGCGAGGCCCCAGTTCCTTGGCACATACTCGATATTCCAGGATATGCGCGACGTACATACTGCTTTCGGGGAGTTAATTGTGCCAGCAAACCACAAATAGAAGGCACGTCCGGCCGCCGTTCGGGACACGTACGAAGCCGTTGCCACTCGGTGGTTCGAGACAACCACTTGTGAGCTGCAGCAAGCAGGGATCTGCGAGACAGGGAATAGCCGAGGCGGTAGGGTGGAGGTCCCTGAGATCCGATCGACACGCGACAGGCCCGCCTGTGCCCTTGCGAGCGTCCAGAAATCAAAAGTCAATTCGCTGTGCCGTCGACGGACGAGTCGGGCAGCATGGAACAATGTCCGCCCTCCCCCATTCGATGATGGCCACAGCAGTGCTCGACTAGAAGAACCACCCCGGCCAATGCGGCGCTTGCTACCACCCTGCCCCGGCGTTCTGCCACTGGTGCATCTCGCAGTCCTCGGTCTGGAGGTTGGACCATCTCAACGGGGCTTCGGACCACTTCTGGAGGGTCCAGCCCGGTCCATGACCTTGGGTCCCAAATTCCACGCCCGCATTCTCCTGTTCCTGCTAATCCGTCCATTCGGTCACTCCCCTCCTCCTAGGTACCCGACCCATCCTGCCCAAGTGCTTCAGAGCCTCTTCCTTGGCCCGTGGCCACGGCACTGACCGTGGGCCAGGCACCTCGATGTCTGCGCGGCTGCTGAGTCCTAGTTGGCAAGATCGACAAGCCTCGTGTTGTTGCGCTGATGGCGTTGGTCGCCCTGCGATGCAACGGGCGCCGTCCAGCTGACAACTAGAGAGCCGCCGTTTGCCTAGGAGAGCCACTTCAATCCTGGAGCCCTTGTTCTGCATCTCTGAACGGCGTTTCACAGGCAGCAACCAGACGTCCCATCAACCCTCGACAATGTCGATCTATCCCGTTTACCTGCCCGTCAATACCCACCAGCCCACCGTCTCTTGCTAGTCAATACGCCCGGGCCATAAGCCTCCCGCTACACTAACGTCTCATTGGAGGCCCTTGCCCCGTCATCACGACTTGGGCAACCCTTGGGCTGTTCTGGGGTCAATTTGGGTCAGGCCCCGACCAGATGATCGACAACGGGATTCTCCCACTTCACGATGCTGTCTCGACCGCGCATCTCCATCCCGGTCGAACCCCAGAATCTCTCGTGTCCGTCACCAAAGCCAGTCATCTCTGACGCAGTTACGCAGGCACGCCACTACCGTGTTACAGAGCTCTGCCGCAGCTTGTCCTTGTCCTTCAAGCTCCCATGTACGCTCCAGTCCCAATTGTCGGCCACCGCACCCGGGTCCCTGTCGTACGACTGCTATATCCGGACTAACGACATGTGCGTGCTCTACCGCGAGCTGTGCCTTTTGGACCCTTGAAGGGTCCCTGAGACGCCACCAGGCCAATGAAACGCCCATCTAATCTGGGCCGGACGAAAAGCTCCGGGCTGGTTCATAACACAGATACCTAGGGTTTGAATTGCGCGGCCACTTTTGATTGCCAAATCTCCCAGATGGATCGCCAAAAAGTGGTCAATTGCACACGACGAGGCAGTGGCCAAGGTTGGCACCAGAGTTGAGTGTGGGAAGTGCAAAGGTTGCGGTACAGCGATGACCCTAATTCCAAGCCATTGGACACCTAGATAGAGGGTCACCTCCTTGTCTGGCGCTTTCGCCACCCTGCTGTCAACAGGGGTCCAGACCTTTACCGCCGATCGTCACCGTTTCAGGCCCCGTCACGCCTATCTTTCATCCGTCGCACAAGCAGGAATGACGACATGACGACGATGCGCTGCGCTTCCTTGGCTCAGAGGCGCCTTCGGCGATGGCAAAAAACACTATTGCATTGGCCGCGACACAGACTCTTCAGCAAGGGTCCGTGTGGCTTGTGAGGGAAACGTCGTCAGGATCGTCGGCCATCTAACTGGGGGCCGACGTGTAAGCCGCAGTGGCCCCTTTGAGGCTTGAAGGCCCGAAACCCCCGGTGCCAATGCAATGCGAATCTCAAGAGCTGCCGGGGTGCGTCCTTGATCATGACACTCGGCCGTCGTCATTATACAGAGCTTCAGCCAACCCCAGTACAGCATTCATCCCAGGGCTTTGGTTATTTAAGCAACTCGGCAGCTTTAACAAAGTGGCGAATGGCGTTACGCTTGCTGGCCTTTGTTTCTAGAATTAGAACGTGTTGCTATACTCCACCTCGGCCATGTTTCTGGTCCGTTTTCAGCCCTGCGAAAGATGTCACGAACCGTTCACCAAAACGGAGCTTCCTGGCCTTTACTTTTCATCACATGTTTGACGCCTAATGGGTGGCAAAATTCAACCCAAATGTCTAGGTTATGCAAGCAATTCATGTGCTTACTGATCAATTTCTGGTTAGGGCATGGCCGCTCCCGCAAAGTGGCATCTGCCGTTGAGCCAAGTGTTTACGTTGACTCCATCACTGTTCAGGCATTGCGATTTTGGTGGTTCAGGTCAAAGCCAAGCTTCCGAGCTCCCCGTCACGTCAGGGGCACAAGGATCCGCCGATCATTAATCAAGGCTCCTCATTATTAACTTATTACTGACGGAGTATTCCAGGATCCGGGTTGCGGAAAGCACTGCACAGGCTTGGTTGGCGGGTTGGAGACGTGGACTGCCTAGAGACAAGGACGAATCGAAGCAACTCGAAGACGTTCATGGCCCCGAGTGGGAACATGTCGATACCTCCCTGCTTTTAACATTACCTGCCACGGGTTCTTTGTCCCGGTTGATTGGTTGTGGCATCTTCTCAATCCCTGGCTGCCTCATCATAACGTTGCAGGCGATCCGGGCCTGACATGCGTGTCGGCCCTAGACGACCTTCGACTCCGTCCGCACTGGCTTGGCATACTAGCTCGTCTCTGTGAATCAGCATTGTCTTTCTTCAAAATGGTGGCAAATGTCTTGTCGAGCTCGACGGCTCGGTTAGCCAAGGGGCGTGTTCAAGCGAGCCGTCGTGTGTTTGAGCTCACATTCAACATGGACGAGTAAGCGCTGGGATAAGCTGCAGCAGTTGGTTTCCTCCTGTATCGTTGCGTTTCTCCCTGTCTGGTAATGTCCGCCGTTGGAGCCTAGCGGTCGGATGACGGGGTTTACACTACAAACGGGCATGGTGCTTGAACTGCTGATGCACGCCGAACCGGAATGTAACGTGTTCAATCTCCTGGATGAGAGGCTGAATATGCACAGATGTCTGGAAGATGACAGCTGTGACGATATTACAGTAAGGGGGAGAGAGAGTGTGCCGTTGACCGCCCGCGCTTCCCTCTTGTGCCAACCACCAAGTCTGATGAGCAGCAGGAGGAGGGGATTTCTGCAGGGCAGACAAACTGCCCACAAACCAAACTCTGGGAAACATGTACTGCATATGCTAGTCCAAGCCAAATGTGATGGCTGCTGCATGATTATTCATAGTAGCACTGGAGTATCATGTCCGAAGTCATTTCTCAAGCACCAATACCGATTCAAAGCAAGGATGGTATGAGTTTGGGGCCCCGGACAGCCGAAATAGCGCCTGGCAGAGGAGCGACTGATAAACTCAGGCATATGATAGACTTATGGGTGTGTTGAATATTGTCGGGGCGGTGTATGGCCGTTGGATACATGGCTCAGGGTGATGGATGCCGTGGTCTGATAGGATAGGCCATGATACTACAGTACAGTACAAAGCACTTTTTCTGACGAGCTGACCAGACAGTATTCGTAGCCAGTATCTTGGAGAATGGCATGCATCGGCATCCTTCCTGCTCGCATCGGAAAGTGGCCATCCCGAAGATCTCGAAGGGAGCTCAGAATTCAGGCGCTACCAATGATGGGCTAGATCGCCTTACAACTCTGGCCTTACCACTTTGCGTTCAGCAGAATCTTAGGGATCTACGAGCCTCACAGAATCTGGAGTGGGATCCGGAGTACGGCATTCATTAAGTTATGGCGCAGACGGTTGGTGCTGGCCCAAATCCGCGGTTGGTCTGGAAGAGAGATGGGCATCGCGGGCCGCACATCTCACACAGGGAGCTTCGGCTCCGGCCGCGCTGTGCTCCCGACCCTCCGGGGCCATTATGTAGAATGCGTTCTAGGCCATTATGAGCCGATGTCGACGTCAGTTAACAAGACATTGAACCTTCCGATGGCTCTAGTCGAGCCGTGTATCATGGATCACCGATCATCGAGCTTAAATGAATGTTGGTCCCGTAGCCATGCTCCTTGGCTCTTAGGAAAGACGAGTGCAAAGAGAGCTGAAAACAGCGAGACGTGCGCTGAGAGATTGTCTTGAATGAAGGTGGTGTTGCCATTTGCCGCGCTTGTGGTGCTATGGAGACGTTCCAGAAGAGTCTAGATGCGGTCTTGGAATACAACTACCGAAATGCCTACCGACCGGGAGGGATTGTATCCGTTGCCTGATAACATTAGCTGCCCAAGGATCGAGGCCAATGGAATTTCAACATTGGGTGTTGTGGCACACTGATGGGAGTGAGACATGAGGTTTTCCAATGTTACCATCCTCAACTGATGGGGCCATCTACCCTTGAATTCCCTTTGACCATTTGACCCATGATCTCTGAATCTTCTGACCAAATCACTTGCTGTGGTTGACACTATTGATACGGATTGGGCGATGTGCAGGTGTTGATGGGTTGTGTTTATTGTGTGTCTTCCAACACCAGAACGGCGGGTGACGATTGGAAGATGACGAGGGGAACGGGAATAGACAGAGGTAGAAGAGCACGAACGAGAGGATCTCAGTACGTCAAGTCACTACACAATAGATAGTTCTTATCTATCCTAAAAGCAGTCATTGTTGTAGATGGGTAGGTGAGCATTAACAGTCAGTTTGACGCCCGTTCTAGTGGCTATTGAATGTCTATAGGAAGGTAGATTTACCCTCACCGGCCAGTCCCTGCATGTGCAGGCTAAGCGATTTAAGCGACAAGACTCATCTTGACGATCCCTCGCGCTGGGCGTGTTCTCTCCGCAGAGATGGAGGCTGGAAATGAGAGAACCAACACCCGGTTACAGTGAACCAGGGACAACCCTGGACCCTGGGCTCGGAAACGGACATTGCATAAAGGCGAATTGTGCGCTGGATTGATCTTGAACCGACGCAGCATAGCTACCAACCTTGTGTTCATAAAATCTGACACATGGCTTGCGCTGAAGCCTTCGTCTAGGCAGGTCAGAGGCGGATCAAGACTGGGGTCAACTCCCAGCCTGTTTCTTCACGACACAGGAACTGTTTAAACAAGTGTAAGTGGCACAAAACTGCGCACCTAGCGTCAGACATGGCGGAACAGACAATCATATGCTGGAAAAGGCTCGTTGATTCCCTGGCGTCTAAGAAATTCGTGTTATACATCGTGCTCAAACACCCCCACACACCGTCTAATCCTTCTTCAAGGGCAAGAATGTCTCCTCAATACCGTCTCTGGTGATGATGACCATTTGGAGGTTGTCGCCGACCTCGATGTGACGCTCCACCGCACCGTCGAAGGCATCCTTGATCAGGGTCTCAACCTCGGCCCGTGTCAGGGGACGTCGCTCCCGCTCCTTGAGCTCGTGGCCTTCTCCGCTACCGGGGATGTACTGGTTCTTGAAGTTGACCTGGTTGTCCAGGAAGGGCATGATCAGACTGCCCGCAGCACCGCCCGCTCGGCACTGCTCCCGCTCGTAGCTGCCGACGGGGTCGTAGGAATACACGGCACCCTTGCCCTCCTCGTCCAGACCGCCGAGCATCGCGTGCGAGTAGTAAGGGAAGAATCGCTTCTGGTAGAGCACTGTGGAGAGGCGCTTGGCGCAGGCGTTGACCGTCATGGGCTTGCCGTGACGGTAACGGTAGATCTTGCAGATGGTGTCGAGGTGGTCGCGGAGGGCCTCGCCGTCGGCGGCGAAGCCAACAACCGAGAGAACTAGTGTGGCGTCGTCCTGGGAAGCTGTGGTGCCGCCGATCTTAAAGACCTTGGGGGACATGCGAGAGTTGATGCTGTATCCGCTGGTGTGGCGGGTGTCGCCGGCCATGATGGTAAAGTCGGCGCCAGAGATGGCGAGGGTCGAGCCGCCATTGTCGGTGTAGCTGTGACAGTGTCAGATAGGAGCTCAAAATTCCTGCGGAGGGCGACATACGGGTTGAATCGATGTTCTCGAAACTCGCCGTTGTTGGTCTTGGGAGCATCCGAGAAGGAGTAGTTGGGCCCGTTCATGAGGGGGTTCTGGCTGAACATGGCAGCCATGATTGCGGTTCTGTCTTGAAGGATATGGAGAGATCGAAAAGCAGGAAATTCCGCGATGCGCAAGGTCGATGGGATCGGATTCGGTGGTTGATGTTTGGTGGTTGATACTGCCTTGTTCCTTAGCTGAGGTGGTCGACGACGCACGCGTCAAGCTTGCAGCCTTGCCGATGCTTGGAGCTGGGGTAGCTCACGATGACTAAGCTGGAACGACAGGGGTTCACCTCCTAACACGCAGTTCGTCATTTCAATCGTGGGTGCGTCCAGCCTCCAATTTGGGAAACGAATTTGTTGACATTGTCGCTTCAAGCTTCAGTATTTGTCTTGATTTCATCTGCGGTCGTCGCGCCGCTCACACGCCCAGCATGACGGCCGATATCCGCTCCAAGGCGCTGCAGAAGATAGCTTCGCTGTCTGCGACTAGCTCCACGACGTCGTTCGACCGATCCGACCTTGACCGGCTTTGTAGGGCATGCCATGCAGGATCCAAGAGCAAGGACTATGTCAATGGCTACCAGAACAAGAGCTCGCTAGGACGGGTTCCTATGGTGGGTTTGCCATAGATTTTGAGCTACTCTGTCGGAAGCTAACCCTGGTATTGTAGTCTATCCGCGAGTTCGAGGTCCTGATCGCATTGTGTAAGACGGCGCCAAAGATCAAGTCCAGCCAGAGCGCGCAGAGGCTCTCCTACCAGCTGTTCCCGTACATACTCGAAGCGCATATTCAGGTTTTCGTTCCGTCGCCCTTCTTCCGAAAGATCGATCCGTCTCCGACCGAAGCACTCGCTTTCCATGTGACAGGGGCTCTGTTGGCACTTGGTATCAACTACGATGAGCTCCAGGAGAACGTCGCCGATAAGATCTGGGCATTTGTGAACTCTTGCAGACGAGCTACCGAGAGTATTCTGTCTCCCCAAGCTGGAGACCCTGATAACCCCCACCTTGAGGACGCGATTCGAACTGCAACAATTGCTGTTGCGCTTCTTGGATTCCTCGATGCCGCGGCCGCCCAGGCAGATTTCTGGAGGGCTGGAGGTCGACTTGCTCTGATCCAGAAGATCAGAGAGCTTCTTTCAGAACCCTTCCTTGTCGCAGTTGAAACGGCCCTCTCAACTATCCGTAACTGCCATAGCCAGGATCGCGAGGTTAAGGAATGGAAGAGGTATCTGCGTCAGTATGCGTCGTCTGGACGACCCCTGGGAGCCATGCTCCTACACCGAAGCTTCGCATGGCTAGTTGTCGCAAGCACCTCGCTGATGTCTGAGGACCCTCGTGCCCTGCGTAAGAAGCATATTCTAGACATTTACATCTCGAAAGGCGACAAGTTGCACCCAAATTCACAAGCCCATGAGGCCGACTTCCGGACTGTCGAGGCCTATGCCAGCTTCGCCATTGAAGAGATCCAGTATATCGAAGCTGGTGCCGACTTCATTCGTATGGGATCGCCTGACCAACAGAGCCTGGCTTATGCCGTCAAGGCTGCCGCTCTCATCGCTTATTTTAACTGTGCACTCTTGAATGAAGAGGCCGCTGACTCGGAGATCCTCATGACCTGGCTTCAAGAGACCCTGGATGACTCTGTGCAGATGGCTGACCCGACTCTGGCCTCGGCCGCGCTGCGCTGCCTGGCTTTGATCTGCCAGATCTCTCCAACTTTCTCGTCAAACGTGAGCCGAATCCTGCCCCGATTCATTGTTCAGGATGCCCCTCAAAGGGAGATCGTCAAGATTGCCTCCAACAGCCTGGCGTACGTGCTCAAGATGCTCTCCAAGGATGCTGTCATCAGCACCCTCTACACCTTGGGCAATGTACTCAGCCCTGGCTCTGAGCAGGCATTCACCAATGGCCAAGTGGATGGAACAGCCAGCGATGGGGCTATCAACCCTATTTATACCAACCGTCAGTCCATTGGCAGCTCGATTTCCCTCCAGATGTATGGCGAGGAGGAAACTGCGGTTGTCTCTGGCAACGTTGTGCAGACCATCTGCGGAATCGCTGCCGCCTTCAAGGACGAGAAGATCACTGCCCTTGCTCAGTCCATGTTGCAACAGAAGCTCGAGAAGGTGAACACTGGTGTCGATGCCCGCATCATCAGCGGAGCAGCTGCTTTGGCCTTGGAGGGCGGACAGCTGGAGTTCCGCTCTCTGCTTAAGCTGTTCACCAGACTTTGCCATACTGGCGTTGTGGAGAACCAGCTGTTCCTCCTGGAAGCCGTAAGTGTGATCCATTCTGTTAATATCAACTCACTAACAACCGTAGGTGAGAAACGCTCGCACCTTCATCTCTGCCAACCTCCGGCGCGACTCTCAGCTCTTTGATATCTACTTGGAACACCTGCTAGACAGCATCATTGGACTTGGTGATGCTCACTCAACCAGCCACGCTAAGGAATCCGATGTGCAGATGGCTGCGAAGGAGATTGCTGAGCTTCTGCACCCCCTGGCAACCTTCATGGCCAGCAACGACTTTGCTTCTGAGCCTGTTACTGATGACGAAACCTACTCTCTACTTCGAGATGCCTGGTTCAACATTGTGGTTCATGGGTTCACCACCAACACCGATCGTGGCAAGCAGTATCTCAATGAGTTGAGGATCATTGCCATTCATTCCCCACCCCTTGTCGCAGATCAACGAGGCGAGCAGGTTGAAAGTGACATTGAACTCAATACCGTTCTGCGGCGAGGCTTTAGCAACGACCGGGAGTCGTTGCAGAAGAAGCTTCTGAGCGACCTCGTTCCTAGCAAGGCCAACGAGATTAAGAGTCTGAGTTACCGCAAAGTCATCTTCTTGCAGGCTGCGTACCTCATGGAATACCTCCGCGCCGACTCGGGCGACTGCACCAAGGTCGTGTCTTATTTCTTGGAGCCAAGCATGTCAAAGGGCGACGTCAGCAGTGCCATGGAGGGCGTTGGTGCTGCCGTTGTTGACAGATACATTGACAAGACCCTGTCAGGAAGCGAGGCGACCTTCTCTGCTCAGTACGCCGCTGAACAGCTTGCGACCATATTCTGCAGCTGCTGCCATCGCATTGAGCGAGTCCAGCAAGCCGCATTTGCCTGTGCAGACCGGATTCTTCATGAGATCCCTGCGGCTCTTTGCCACAGATCTTCTCTGTTTGCTTTGCTGGAGCTCCTTTCTCTCATGTGGTCCAGTTGCTTGGAGGCAGAGACAGATCTGTATGATCCTCGCTCCATCTTTGAATCTGAGCTTGGCGGTGTGACTGTCCAACTTTCAGATGACTACGATTTCCGAAGGTGGACGGTGGATGTTCTCAACCGCAAAGCCAAGGTTTGGGTCAACGCCGCCATCAACCTGGCTCCTCTCGACGTCAAGGGGCTTCTGCAGACCTATCTCTCCGAATTCAGCGACGAGGGAGCCTATGGTCATGTTTCTCTTGGGCGATCGTTTGCTCTTGAACTTGGCTCTATCATCCCTTCGACGGACAACCGACTACAGTCGATGGACAAGATCGGTAACTCGAGCATCAACACGGCATCGGACTTTGTGGCACAGTACACAACTCGCCAAGAGTACCGATACGGCGAGACCCTTCCGGATCGTGGCACAGAGCTTATCAGCTTCATGAATCACAACCGCCGCTTGTCCTTCGTGCAGTCCTCGGTAAAGGAGAGCGCCAACGCAACCACTGCGCTTGCTCATATCGAGGCTAGAATCCTGAGCAAGAAGAGCGCTGCCATCACCGAGGTCCGAGACATCCTTCGTAGGGCAGCAGCTCTGCTGTGTCGCACCGAGAAGGATGAGGCTGCTATTGCCCATTACCTCGTGAGCATCCCGTTCGCCCTGTTCACTAAGCAGTCTATCAAGCTGGGAGTTTCTCTATGGCTTGGTGTGATGAACGAAAACCCAAGACTGGAACCGAAGCTTTTGAACGAGATTGCTCAGCAATGGGAGTTCACACTCGCCAGAAAGGTTGGCTTGTTCAGCCCGACTCTGAACCATGTCGACCCCTTCTTCTTGAAGGGGGAGTTTGCGCCCAGCGAGCTGGATGCGCTGGCAAAGAAGAAGCAGCTGGTGCATGACATTCTCTCGCCTCATGTTCGACTCCTTCAGTTCTTTGCCAGTCACTTCAATGCTACGAGACATGGAAGTCCTGACATCCAGAGAGTGTTCCTGAGAATGCTTGATCTTACGCTCGATGCTATCAAGCAGTCTGCAACCCACCCCATGGCCCGAGAGATTCGATTCTCCATCGTCCTGTTTGGTCTACGAGTTCTGCGAACTAGCAACACTCTCAAACCGGGTGCGCAATGGAGACTCAAGGAAAGACTCCTGTCGGCCGGCCTAGCCTGGTTCAAATATTCACCAAAATGGTCGTTTGGAAGCAACATTCTTCAGATGAAGACCGAGATCCGACTCCTGTCGGATGTCCTCACTGCTTTGCAGCAGGTCTCTTTCATTAGCGCTCCGGCTGCTGGCAACACCAAATCACTCCAGGCCAAAGAGCAGCTACTTGATCTGTTGGTCAGGAACGAGCAGTCTCGCCTGGCTGTCTGGGTCAACCCTCTCAACACAGCGGCAGGCCAGTCGTTGGCTCCGGCAGCTAACAAGGCGGCGACGGAGGCTGCGCTTATGCCTCTTGTGCGAACGGCCTGGTGGCAGGATCCTGCTATTACGCTTGAGCTGGCGGCTAGGTTTCCATCCCCTCGCCTCCAGCGTGATATCAGGTTCCTTCTCCTTACTATGCCGGAGAAGGCTGTCTCTGAGCCTGAAGCTCTGCACCTGATCTTTGGAGGACTCCTCCCCGAAGATGTTGCCCTGCAACACCTCAAGGTATGTTTTGAGCATTGTCGTCATTTTGTTAACGCATATGCCAACTAACTCTGATAGTATCTTCTGTACTGGGAGCCTGTGAACCCTGTCACAGCCGTTACCATGTTCTTGCCGGCCTACGAGAACCATCCTTTCACTATCCAGTACGCTATGCGTGCTCTTGAGAGCCACTCGGTAGATGTTACTTTCTTCTACGTCCCCCAGATTGTCCAGTCGCTTCGATATGATGCCCTTGGCTACGTGCAGCGATACATTCTCGAAACTGCTCAGTTCTCTCAGTTGTTTGCTCATCAGATCATCTGGAACATGAAGGCCAACTCGTACAAGGATGATGATGCCCAGATCCCAGATGAGATCAAGCCAACTCTGGACACGGTTATGGGCAAGATGGTTGACAGCTTTGCGGCTGAGGACCGAGACTTTTATGAGCGAGAGTTTGCCTTCTTTGACGAGGTGACTGGCATCTCGGGCAAGCTCAAGCCTTATATCAAGCGATCCAAGCCCGAGAAGAAGCAGAAGATTGAGGAAGAGCTGCGCAAGATCAAGGTCGAGGTCGGCGTCTATCTGCCCAGTAACCCCGACGGCGTGGTGATTGGTATCGACCGCAAGTCGGGCAAGCCCTTGCAGAGTCACGCCAAGGCGCCGTACATGGCGACGTTCCGCATCAAGAAGAACAAGGGCGGCGCGACAGAGGTAGACGAGATGATGGAGGAACAGGACGGAGAGGACCACGAGACCCCTGAGCAGACGGTTGAAGTGTGGCAGTCTGCCATCTTCAAGGTCGGTGATGACTGTCGACAGGACGTCTTGGCTCTCCAGATGATTGCGGCGTTTCGAGGCATCTTCCACGATGTCGGCCTCGACGTCTATGTCTTCCCCTACCGAGTCACGGCCACGGCCCCTGGCTGCGGTGTCATTGACGTGCTGCCAAACTCCATCTCGCGAGACATGCTCGGCCGCGAGGCTGTCAACGGCCTGTACGACTACTTCATCTCCAAGTACGGCAACGAGAACTCGCTCCGGTTCCAGCGGGCCCGCAGCAACTTTGTCAAGTCGATGGCGGCCTACTCGGTCATCTCGTACCTCCTCCAGTTCAAGGACCGTCACAACGGCAACATCATGATCGACGACGCCGGGCACATCCTGCACATCGACTTTGGCTTCTGCTTTGATATTGCTCCTGGTGGCATCAAGTTCGAGCGCGCCCCCTTCAAGCTCACCACCGAGATGGTGGCGGTCATGGGCGGCTCCATGGACCACCAGAGCTTCAAGGCCTTTGAGGAGCTCTGCGTCAAGGCCTTCCTGGCTAGTCGGCAGTACTGCGAGCAGCTCAGCCAGATCGTCTGGCTCATGATGGACAGCGGCCTGCCGTGCTTCCGCCCTGAGAGCGTCAAGCACTTCCGGGAGCGCTTCGTGCTGGACAAGAGCGAGCGGGATGCGGCAAACTTTATGAAACACCTCATCAAGACGAGCTACTCGAGCTACAGCACGGGCATCTACGACCAGTTCCAGCTCCTGACCAACGGCATTCCCTATTAAGGATAAGCGACGGGGAGGAGACGCAGGCGGACTGGCTGTGGTGGCGAGATATTGTGGTGATACCGCCCTATCTATCTAGTTCTTTCTGACTCTTAAAAAGATGGTCAAATACAAGTACCATCATAGCTCTACCTACTGTAATTAGTCTTGTTTCTTTTCTTTTCTATAATAGTACACAACCCTTTCACCAATATCCAAAGTAAACAAGACACGGTCCATACTATTCTACACACTCGTCCTAGATCCCATTCTATCGAGGGCAACCCAGCCATGATATGATGATGAGATTAGTTCAGTTGAGTCTACTACTACTACAAGGCATCCGGGGAGCCGGCCCCTCTGACCTCCTCGCTTAGACGCAAGCTAAATGAGACGGAGATTCTCCGCTCTCACTCACGGGCGCTGCCGAACCCACCTCATTTCGCCTTTGCAGCGGACCCTTTGAGCATGTGGGTCGGGGCATTGTAGCTGGTGTAGTCGACATGCACAAAGGCCCTGTCGACAATGGGGACAGACTCGAGGAAGTAGGTGAGCACCTCGCTGAGGTCGTGGCTGTCCTTCAGGGGCGTGGCGGCAGAGAGGACAATGTCGACCTCGACAAAGAGCTTATCTCCGGCGTGATAGGCACGCAGGTTCTGGATCTGGCGGATAGCCGTCGCGAACCGCATCGTGAGGTACAGCAGCAGGTTACGCTCGTCGGGCTGAGCTGAGAAGCCCGAGAGGTTACGGACGTGATGGGCCGACGTCTCGCTCCAGTTGAAGATGACCACCATGGAAAGGAGCAGGCCGCCGACAGCGTCAAGCCACCAGATACGTCCATAGAAACCGACTGAAGGAAACAAGGATTAGCAGGGGTTCATGGTGCAGCTCAGGGATGCGGATGCAGCGGTCCGATCGCGCATCGCGGGCAGCGGCTACTCACTAATCGGGAACAAGATGGAGCCCGTGTTGAAGATTACATCCGTCTTGGCGTCTTCGGCCCTGCAGCCATGGTCAGATCTTGGCCGCGCACGTGTGTGATGTAGGCACTGTAACATGAGACTTACAAGGCTCGCACGCTCGAGTTCTTGACGACACGGCACCAGACCCAGCAGGCACCCTTGATGACAATGGTAGAAACCATGATGGCGATAGCGGGGATACCAAGCTCGAGGATGTGGTGCGCTGGGTCCATGAGGCGCTGGATACACTCGAGGCCTACCTGGAAGAAACAGGTGATCATGATGATGGAGAAGACGAGTACACCGAGAGGTTCAAGCCTAGAAACACGGGTTAGACTTGGTTCTGCGCAGTAACCACACACCAGTAAGACCTACTTTCGACGACCGACGGGGTAACTGTACTGGTCCTGGTGACTGGCCGAGATGAGACGTGTAGTTATCCAAACAATGACAGTACTGAGAAAGTCAAGCACAGCGTCGACTAAACTAGCCAAGACGGACATGGAGGGAACGGAAACAATGACGGCAAGCTTTCCAGCAAGGAGGATGGCGTTGGCGATAAAGTTGACCCAGATAGCCAGAGTCACAATGGGGTCATCGCTGTCGACTTCAGCGTCCTCCAACCATGGCAAGTTGGGCTTGGGGCCTGCGCCGTCTTCCTGGCTGGCAGGCGCTGGAGGCGGCTCGTCGTCCTCATCGTCGTCTCCGGCCTGGCGCTGAAGCATTGGCAGGCTCTCAGAGGAGCGGAAGATATCCTTGGGCGTGCGAGTCGCGGGCAGCTTGGTGGAAGAGTTGTTCGCCTTGACAGTGCCGTAGGATCCTGGGGTGAAGGATGCCGGGGTCGAGCCGTTCATGGGGGGCGAGTCGGAGGCTGTGGATGGCTCCTCGTTGATCGTGTCCGGTACATCAATGGGCCGGAAGGCCGAGGCCTCCAGCTCGGTCTGGTATTCGTTGAGGAGCTCATGGGGGATAGCCGAGTCGAGGAGAGCATCAATGTAGAGATATTGTTGGATTAGCTCGTTGGTACGCTCGTAGTATTCGCGCCTATCGCGCCTTTGGTCAGCTCCAGCCCGAAACAATAACCGTCCATTTACGGCAATGTGGACTCACAGGGGCTTGGACATGGAGGCCAGCTCTTCCTCTGGTTTCCAGTACTGTTCCCAGCGATATCGGGGGTTGCTTCTACCGATGAGCTTTGCGCTGCGGTTCTGGGGCCCATTGAGCAGCTGGGTGAGGCGGCGCTCGTCGCTGAGCAGCCTGCCAAGCTCGTCGTTGTCGTGAGGGCGAACATGGAGAAGCGCCGTCTCCTCGTCGTCCGGGCCC
This sequence comes from Fusarium cf. falciforme, assembly GCA_011033785.1. NCBI lineage: Eukaryota > Fungi > Ascomycota > Sordariomycetes > Hypocreales > Nectriaceae > Fusarium > Fusarium cf. falciforme. The sequence goes on along the minus strand of WESZ01000155.1, from coordinate 18,073 downwards.
ATCCAAAAGGGCGTTGCCGGATGAGAATGGTGAGAGTGGTGCGAGTGCAGAGAGCCAGTTACGCTCTGCATGCTCTGGGTAGAGCGACTGCGGATGAGGGACTGGAGGTGGCCGCTTCGAGTGCCCAGAGGATTGTGGCTCTCATCGTTGGAGAGCAGCGAAGGCCGCCTCAGATGGCTTGGCCTAGAAGGGCTAGGGGAGCTCATGGTCGCGAGCACAATGGTCGCGCCTAGAGGAAAGATGCGCCGAAGGGAGCTGGCGCAAGGAGAGGAGAGGGGTAACAAAACAAAAACAAGGTTGAGGTTGGCGCAATGGAAAGAAAAAAAACAGAGTTGGGGAAGATGAAACTGAAGCTGAAGCAAACCTAAGCTAGCAGTGAGAGGAGGAGCTCTTGGTGTTTTTCCGATTCTCCGAGGCTCAAACACAGAAAAAAGGGTCCAAGTGCAAGTGCGTGCAGATCAGAGTGTAGTGCCAGCCAGCGGCAAAAAAAAAAGATACAAAATAAGGCTTTCAAGCTTGAGCCGGGCCTGGCGAGGAAAAAAGAAAAAAGGAAAGGGTTGAGAGATTGATTAGATCCAATCCATGCCCGCGATTCGCCCACATGGTGGTTTACTCCACCACGCCCTGAGCCATAGGCTCTAGACTGGAAAGGCCTCATCTGAGGGGCTGCTTTAGATGCTGAAGGGGGGACTTGAGTCGCTCTATGATGAAGTCCCCCGAGGGAGACCCGGTGGTGGTGGTGAGCCTTCTACAAAGTGGCCGTTGCGGCTGCAGAGTTGGCGATATCTCGAAGTACACATTTTGGTGTTTTTTTGGTGTTTGGCTGCATCTGCGTCATGCATCACGCAAAGCAAAGCAAAGCGAGGCGACTTGCCGGCCCGCCTACAGCTTCAGCTTCACCACCCAGGTAGCTTCATCTGGCGATCCACCAGGGGTCTCTTTTCTCCTCTAGCCGGCCGTGCCGGGGGGCTCTTGGCGAGTGGGTATGAATGGAGTCAAAAGGTCTCAATGAAACTCGAGATAGACGCAAGCTTAGTACACGTTGACTAAGGCGTGCTATACCCTGAAAAGCAATTTTCATCTCGTTTTCTTCAATTCAATCGTCAAATCTTTTACCTTATCTCAACTCCATCCCATCCCGCATCCCGTCCCGTCCATCCAGGAAGTCGGTGTATTAATGGTACGGTTCAGCTCGCCTCTTCCCAGTTTCCACCATATATGTCAAAGGTTTTACAGCCAGGGGGGGGGGTTGAGCCTACCAATGATGTAACAAGAAGGAAGGAGAAAAAAAAATACGAGGCTGGCCTTTTACGCTCGCAACTTTTGCTGCCAACGGGGAAGCACGAAGCTAGGAATGGCATCTGGACTTTAATCGGATGATGTCGCTGGTTGGATGTGACTGGGCGATGATACCGTACCTCAAACTTCCCGCCAGGAGCCGTCGGAGAGCGGACGCGCTGTGCTCGATCGGGAGGGTACGGCCAAGACCACGGAGGCAATTGGCCATCCATCATCATCATCATGCACACATCACCGTGTAGCATCTCACGCTTAAGCTTCTACGCTGCGTGTTTCAGCGGCCTCCGTGGCTTCGCTGCCATGGACTGCATGTGCAAGAGCCAACCAACTCAAAGTTGCAACAGCCGCAAGCGCAGGCGCATCATCGGGGTGGCGGGATCATGTCCAATCGCTGGTCAAGTTGCCTCTCTTCTTGACTCTCAGCTGTTGAACATGCAGCTGCTGAGAGTTGAGTTGCTGTTGAATGGGTTGGATGGCTGGTGAGAGCGTTGCTGACTGACTTGGCCGCCCTGGCAAAACAAGTTAACCTTCACATGGGGTTTTCCAATCACCATGATCCGACAGCCAGTTTTTGGCTCGTAGGTCTCCGAGATTAGCATTGGACGGTCACATCCATTCCAGCCAAGCCCAGGTGCTGTACGCTGCAAGCCCGCTTACAAACTACAAGCACCATGTGGAATTGTTGATTGAGGCTTTCGCCTCGTTCTGATGTTTCAGCGCAGCGCCGTGAAGCGTGGTCGAGCTCGAGAGCCTCTCAACCCCCATTCTTCTAGATATGCGGAATGCAAAAACGGCTGCACTCTCTTGTCAACAATCACCCTTGTCCAATCCCTCCAGCACACTGTGCGGCACACATCTAGGTTGTCTCTGTCTTGTCTTGGAATTTAGTGCATCGGAGGGGCAAAAGATCCACCAAGGCCGCGCAATTCATGTGTTTGACGTGCATCGGCATTGTTCAAGCTGCTGGTCTGTCTCACAAGTCCCCTTCGATATATGGGAACCAACCGGATGCGCACATCGCTTGTCGACGACATCGAGCAGCGGTGATCGAACCCGGGTGAGTGGCTAGCACTAGCACAAGCAATGGATCGAAGAATGCTTCTCAACAAAGTATCCGTGGTGGAGCCTCATGCTTTCCTTTGCCTTGGTTTGGCCCCCAGTTAGTTACCAGGAACATGATCACGATGAACCGTCACCGAGTTCTCCAAAGGAACAAAGTTGGTCGCTTATGACGATGACTGGGTTTGAAGGGGTCAAGGGGGCATAGCCCTTGTTAATAACGGCCGGCGTACAAGGAGAAACGGCAAGGCTCCGTGAGTTGCGGTTTGTCCGCTTGTTCCTTATTGACGTGTTGCAAGGCATCCCCCTTGTTATTGCACATAGGTTTTCCTCAACTCGACGCGCTTGATGACAGCACACACAACGAGCAACAACAACACACACTCACAGCGATCCTCTTTACTGTACTGTCTAACCCCTGGCCTGGTGGGGAGGGACCTCCTCTGCACATCCATTGCTACCTACTGTATGGGGCCAACCATACGAAATGTTGCAGGGACCTTGGGGCAGTTGGAGGAAAAGGGAGGGGGGTCGCATAAAACTGGAGAAGGGATTCGAAAACAAGCTTCAACCGGCCATGGATCGGGTGACGGGAGCTCGATGCTTGCTTGTGCCTTTAATAGAAGCCAAGTTGAACACGTACCGAATCTCTCCACGTACTGTGTAATGGCGTACCTGCTCCGTCCGCTCGAGGCGGCTCTCGCTTGCTCGGGTTGGGAGTGACGTGAGACGAGCGAGCCGCGCCCGGCACCGGGGGACCAGCTGAATATGCCGTTTTGCATCGAAGCCAGATGTATGCGAGCGAGCAAGCGACCAGGCCAGGAGGTCCCGAGCCGAGCAGATTGAATGAATGATGAGCATCAGCGTGATAATAGCGTTTACGGACCGTCAGCCAGCCCACAACTGTCAGCTTGCATCTCAGCTGCCTACTGGACGCTGCGACTGCTCAGCCATAATCAAGCCGCTCCAGCCTTATTGCATCCACATTGGATCCCTATACAACACAGCCCTGCCTGTACTCCGTGCAGAAGCGGAAAAGCAAAGCTGCCGTGGCACGGCACACAACCGTCGGAGAGGGAGGCCTTCTACGGATGGAAGCGTAGAATCCAGCGTGACACTTGTCCCAGGCTCGAGGATGTTTCCCAGGACAATATTCCCTTTTTTCGAGGCGACACCGATGATGGAAGGGCGAGGCGCGGATAATTAACTTCAGGCACACTTCTCTCATCCATCCCATACGAATCTCACATCTCCCTCTGCACATCACCGATGGAGAACAGACGAAAGACGGTTGGGCCCCCTGGATGGAGGCAAGCATTGGCCAAGTCTTGATCTAAATACGCCGAGCCGGTCCACCTGGAGGACAGGGAGGGGGGGAGAAGAGTGAGCTGCTGCAGAAGCGCAGCAGGGAAGAAAAAAAAAGGAGGGCCCTCGCTCTCTTTTGAGTGAGCGATGATTGTCGACTGACGAGACGCGTACCTGACTTGACCCGATCAGGCCTGAGTTTCTGAGAATATTGGACTCGCTAGCATCGATTCGGCTGCATGGAGGGCATGGCATGGGGGGGTGAGTCCATGTGTCCAGTGTGTGTGAGTGGGAAGCCCGGCCAGGCACCTTCACAGTGCAAGCCGAGTACAGTAATGGGTGTGAACGGGCGCACATCGTCGCCGTCGTCGCATCGTATTAAAATTTCCCTTCCCCTTCATGGGCTCTGAACCAAGTTTTTCGTGCAGGACAGAGAGGACACACGCCGTGAAGCCCGAGATTTCCCTTCTCGTGCTGGTTGGTGATCGACAACTCCCTCCTGTAGATCGCACCCCGTTGCAAACGTCAGCGGCAGCAAAGTCGTAGACCAGGGCATGTTTGAAAGAGAGCGACTCGATCCATGATTCCATGATTCCGGAAGATGAAAGGAAAGTCGTCCAAGATCCATCGACAGGCCGGGGTCGGTTCCCGCATGGGGCCATGGCTCCTTTCAAGTGGGAACTCTTTGGTTCGTGTCTCTTTTTGGTTCAGGGCTGCCCGTCGTGTTGTTGTTGCTGTGTTGTTTTTCCATCCACCATGAGCTCCACAAGCTCCATGGATATTGTCAATGGTCCCCTGGCGGGGCCTGGCCTGGCTTGACCCCAGTGGCCCTGAACCACCCCGGCCAGCCCAAAGGGAAAAAAAGAAAAAGAGGCCACAACGGGAGCCACGCCCACGTCTTTGAGTTCTTTCAGACAGATCCAATATCCGAAGCCGCCGGGTTGCACCTGGTGGACTTGGCACTTCCGGTGTGCCAGAATAATCACCTTCTTTCCCAACGTGTTCGTTCTTTGACTTGGAATAATATTGGAGGGTCTCTCTCTTTTCCACAACCTGCACAGTATGAGGCACGATGGTCTTCTGGAACTCTCAACGACCTTGCCCATCAACTCCACAACCGTCCCCATTCTTTTCTCTTGGCCCTGACGTTATACTGTACTAGTTAGCTTAGATAATGGGCACTGAAATAGAAACCGCAAGTCTTTTGTCTGAACCAAGTGGATGTATACTGTGCATGTGCATTTTACGGATACCCAGGCACGCACTCAACTGGAGTCACTCCGTAGAACCTCGGCACTGACTGAAGCCCCAGGAACTCTTCTGGGGGTGGTGGACATTAAATGAGTGAAACCCAAGCCAGCAAGCAAACAGGCAAGCAACTCAACTCGTCGAGCCAAATATTGAATCATAAAAAAGGAAAAATCTCCACCTGTCCCCCGGGCCCTGGGCTGCCCTTGCCACGCTCGTTCCGTTGCTGCATTAACATGTTGCCGAATCAGCCCTAGAGAGCTTTAGGCGCCCGGCAATAATAGTTCGTCAGCCCAAATCTCGTTGTCCTTATCGTTCAGCTGGTGAGAACTCGAAAAGCGAACAGATCTCATTCGCGACGCAACAGGAGCCAGTCGTTAAGAGCAAAAGAGCCGAATATGGATCTCGACGCTAGCAGCATGACGGGATGCAGCAACGCAACGACAGCGATGGACGGATGCCGTTGCTCTTTCTGTGAGACATTCAAGTATCCACATCCACCGGCTCCGGGCAAACCTGGTTCACTCACTCATTCATTCTCACTCACTGACTTACTTGACGCTGTCCCTTGTTCTTTTGCACTTTGTTGTGCTCACTCGTGCTGTGATCAAACTCGCAGCCCATCTGCCGTCCCTCCCCAGAACCGGGAGGAGACCAAGGAAAAGATGGCAGAGCACGGCACGGGACGCATCCGTACCAGACAAGGCACGCACGCCCAGAGGACGCTATCGGCAAAGTATTGCTTCGCTCCGATGCCACCCAATTTACTGGAGCATGTGGGCGCTGCCTGCTGCTGCAAAGGTGCAGGCACAGGCACATGCCTGGATCCCCTGGCGGCCCTGGCGTCTCGGTGCCCGTGGATGCATGAGGATGGTTGTCTTTCTTCGTCTCTCGCGCCTCTTTTTTTTTGCGTCTCTCCGGCCTGTATGTAGCTGGTGATGGAAGACCCCCATCATGTCTTGTCCCTTCTTGGCCTGGCCCACGCCTCACTCATTGTTCCGGGCTCAGTCTCCCACACTGGAAGTCCATTGAAAAAAAGACTGTCTCGGGGACGTCTTTGAGACTAGCGTCCCTCTTCCAACCCTCACACGCTGGCCGCCAGTTAAAATAGCAATCATCCCATGTTGCCTTCTGGGGGTGGTTGGCCAGGGAGCCACTCAAGGCTCTAGCTGAACCTGACCCCTGGGGCTTAGGCTGGCATCTGGGCCGGCTGAGCATCACCCTCTCTGGACCTAGGGACATAGCCCGCAGCACAGCAGATTCTCATTGCCGTGGCCATGCCATTGGCAGCAGGGTCATGGTCATGGCCGTGGCCGTGGTTCAGCGGCCGTGACCGTGACCGTGGTCCCAGCGACATGGGGGGTTCGCTTGCTCCCATCCATGGAGCAACGCCGCTAGCGAGGTGGTAGTCGGGACAGGATACGGACTGGACTGGACGTGACGATGGATGGGCCTCCAGCACCTCACCGTACTGCACTCCTCAAAGCCAAGAGCCAGAGGGACCCCTTTGGTCAAGCCTCTCCTGCTGGGCCTCCGTCCGTTGGCACCTCGCTCGCTCTGGAGCTGGGGTGGCTTACGAGATCTGACTAGACCTCATGTAGCCCCCCAAGAGGACGACGCTGCGTTGGCGGCGTCTAGGGAAATAATAACACTTCGCTCCCCCAGCCGATAGCCACTTTTGATCCTCTTGCTCTCGTCCCTCTCAAGTCCAGTCGGCCGCCACCCCTTAACCCTCTGGTCGCCAGCAGCAGCGTCTTGCTCGAGTCTGCCCATCCGTCCGTCTGTTCGCCTTCTCGATCGATCGCTCGCCCGCTCGCTCGTTATTATTCCGCCGAACAGTGGTGACCGTCGATACAAACCCGGCAATACACAATCGTCGTATCGACCCGCAAGCGCATTCCTCCTGCTGCCCACATTCGCTGTCTCCGAACGATTTTCCTGCAGAGACACCAGGCCGTAGCCACCTAAAGCCACGGGGGAAGGACCCAAGACCCGTACCGCTGACGCCACACTGTATCCGCGCACTGTGCAACGCCCGGTCCCCGTTGTCGTGCTCCTCGTTCGCCCATCCATCACCTGTCGGGCCACTCGCTTTTGTTCGCCATCTTTCTCTCGTTCAAACCTCACCACCACCACTCGCTTTTCCCCCCCTAATCACAGCCGCTGCATCTTCCGCCTTTCGACTGTTGCATTTCTTCACGTTGTCGACATTTAGCCGCTGCCTTCGCCCCTTGGACGACTCGACTCGTTTGCCGCCTCTGCTTTCACTTTCGCTCTCGCACTTGGCCGTCCGTCCTCTTCCGGCTAGCCAGCCACTTTTTGCTCCTCCTAATACCAACCGTCCGTCTTTCGTTTCTGGAGATTAATGTGAGTCTCAACTTTCTTTGCCTTCCATGACACATGCCGCCCGCTCTCCGCCAACCACCCAGTTTCATGTCCACGGCTTTAGCTCCAAGCCGCTCTCGCCGTTGCTTGGCTTGATCCGATAAAGAAAGCCTGGTTGCCCCCAACATCACACGGACGAACGCCCGCCCGCTCGTCAGGATTCCCCTTTGATTTTCGGCTCTGTTTCTTGCCTTCTCCTTTTACTTTGCTCTAGAGTAACGGCTACGACTGCATCGTTACATCCTTTGGTTTCCCCAGCCTCTGCTGACCTGCGATCCTACCATCATGCAGTTACCCGTCTCACTCCGCATATTTGTTCCTTGACACGATCCGCCTCGAATACCCTCGCATCGGACCTTTCTAGGATCTCGTTTTTGGATCGTTTTCTTCTTTATTTTCAAATCTTCGACATTTACTCTTCTCGGGCATCAAACCCCCAACGTATACGATTGCAAATATCCAGCTCTGTTTGACTGATCTATTTGGGTCTCCCCAGAGTCTGTTTTATGGGTTGCAAGTAATTGAGACCGATTTCTCGATCCACCTTCTACATGCCTAGATTCGGTGTCGCGTTCAACAGGCGGAAGTCAACCGCAACCCCGGAAGATTTACAGCATGGCTCAGTGACACCGGAGCAATCATCTTTCCGAGTCATTGAGCGAAACGACCCCTCTCTCGGCAAGTCGTTTGACGGAGGTGCGAGGATGGCGAGGGCTTCTGGTTCTCACGCCTCCCGGCCCAGCCAGCTGGATCTTGACAGCGAGGATAACATGTTTGCTGATCTCAAGAGTGGCAACCGGTGAGTCCATTTCTTTTTCTCGTGTACGACTCGTTCGCAGGGCTGTTTCACGACTTTTCATTCGCTCTGTAATCAGAGACAAAAATAGTCATGCACCGTGGCGCTGACTCCTTCTCAGGGGAAGTGGGGCGTCCAATACGACCAAGGCCACATCGACTGATACCTCATCAAGGCACAGCAATGCCTCGACTGCTCCCTCTTCGACGAACCTCGAGGGGCAGGACGATCCCAAGCATTATCACAAGAAGGCGCTGCACGACTTTGGCTCTCGAAACGCCCCCAAGTCGAGCGGGTCCGGCTTTCTGAACCGAGCGGGTCGAACTTTTTCTTTTGGCGTCCAGAAAAAACACAACGCCTCCGCCCCAAAGAACGAGATCCCCGACGTACCGCCCGTTCCTTCGATCCAGCACGACGACTTCAGTGGAAGATCCAGGGGCATGACCGAATCTACGACCAGCACTGCCACACCGCCCAAGTTGGAAAACGGAGGGATGGATCTCGGCGGAGATTTTGGTTCCATGTTCAGCACTTTTGACAAGAGGGCCAGCGTAGCTACCTTGAAGACCGATGGATCTGCCGCACCTCGATCCTTGACAGGCAACCGCCCAGCCCAGCCCGCGCCCCTGAGCATCAACAAGACGGCCAATGTCGAACCCGCTCCCGAATCATGGAACAGCCGCACTTCGGATGACAATCTTCTCGGTTCCACCCCGGCATCTCCGGAAATCGACGTGCCGCCACCTGTGCCACGCCACCAGAGTTCGTTCAAGACCTCGAACCGCCCGTCCGATATTATCGAAGATGAGGATGCCAGACTCCTGCAGGATTCCATCGCGGTAGGACGTATGCTATCGGATTCCAACCCTCCCTCTGGCCGTTACCGACGAGATGAAGACTCCTTTTCATCATTCACCAGGAAGCCTCTCACTTCTAGCTTCAAGAAGGGCGATGACAACATGTTTGAAGGAACCCTGGCGCACTCGTCACGCATCGCCAATCGATACACCTCGCGAGCCCCCAGTCCCCCACGAAACAAGGTCATGACTCCTGCTCAGTTTGAGAAGTATCGGCAAGACAAGGAGAAGGACTCGAACGAGACCGCTCACCAAGCGACCGCCAATGACGATGATGACGAAGATGAGATCAACTACGACGACGACGAAGATGAAATCGAAAAGTCGAAGCAGCAGGCGAAGCAGAGGAGAAAGCAGGAGGCCCACATGGCCGTTTACCGACAACAGATGATGAAGGTGACTGGCGAGCAGCCCGAGATGCACCCGCCTGACCGCCCTGGACTGGCCGCTTCGATGAGCGCACCCCAGCTGCACCTCATGAAGAAGACCCCATCTCCAGGACCTCCCACTGGCATTTCTGACGAAGATGACGATGACGAGGTCCCCTTGGCCATTCTGCAGGCTCACGGTTTCCCTAATAAGAACCGGCCTCCAACCCGGCTAAGCAACATGGGTTCCAATCCAAACCTGCGCGCATCTGCCTCGCTACAGCCCCCGAGACCTGGTTCAGCTATGGGCGAAAACTCGACTCAGCGACACTCGATGCTTCCTGCCTTTGCACGAAACCTCCCTCAGGATCCGTTTGTTGGTGCCAGCATTGCGAAGCCTGCTGTGCGGGAATCGTTGACCTTCAGTGGCGGCATCCCTGCCTCGGCGGAGCCTCAACAACAACAACAACAGGGTCCCCTCCCTCCTGGTGGTCTCGTTGGCGTGATTGCCAACGAGGAGCGAACGAGGGCCATGCGCCGTGGTGGTGCAGCAGCAAATGGCGCCAAACTTATTCCTGGTCTGAATGCGCCACAAGGATCCTTTGAGAACCCCAACGGTTTGATAAACAACGTAGGCAACGGTGGTGGAATTGGCGGTGGGATGGGCGGCATGTACAACATGCCCACTATGGGAATGTCGCAGCCCATGCTTCAGCCCATGCCTCCACCGCAGCTCACTGTGGGAGATCAGGCTCAACTCCAGATGACCCAGCAGATGTCGCAATTCATGCAGATGCAAATGCAGTTCATGCAGATGATGGCAACCAACAACCAGCAGCAGCAGCAGAACGGCATGGCTCAGTTGCAGCCACCATATGGCGGACTGCCCGCCACGCAGTCAATGAACGATCTTTCATCACGGCACTCAATGATGTTCGAACCGGCTTTGGAGCCCCCTCGCCGCATGGACGCTGGCATGCGCACCATGAGCATGGTCCAGCCCAGCTCGGCTTCTTTTATGCAGATGCCACCTCCTGCTGGATATGCTGGCTCGATTGCCGGAGGACTGCCGATGGGCTATACTCCGTCGATTGCGCCGTCTGAGCGAAGCAACATCGGTCTTCCTGGGCGCTACCGACCCGTGTCTCAAGCTGTTGACCCTATGATGGCCGATCCCCATCGCCGGACCAACACCATGTCTGGGGCACTCGGCCGGTGGGATGAGACCAAGTCCAAGTCTACCATCAACGTAGTCAACACTGCCAATGACGGGTCAGATGACGACGATGAGGAGGGTTGGGAAGCCATGAAAGCCAAGCGAGACAAGAAGCGAACGCTTTGGAAGAGCAAGAAGGGATTCGGGAGTGAGCTAGGCACGATGATCTAGAGGGGTCATGTCACGAGGTTTATAAAAGAGGAGGAGGAAAGATTGGATTTATACGCCCTACTTTTGCATCTGGAGATTCCTGGGACTAGCCCAACTCGAGCGTCAGCTGGGAACCCCATACAAACTTTGTATATTCTAGAACTCTGATTTTCGTTTGGGCGTCGTATGGAAAGAAATGATGGGCACCGGCCTGTGGGATCAGGTCGCGTGCATGATAGATAAACCTTTATGCCGGTAATTGACTAATTGGGGGGTCACTATTGGAATTGTCTCAAATCTGATCGTTCAAGGCCGTTTGGTGATGTATTCTGCCACCTGGTGTCTATTGTCTCTTTTTTTCAATTGTTACTCAACGCCGATATTCAAGAGTCCCGCAGTCATCGCTATTTGCTCCTTTGCTCGAGCTTTGTTCTGATGTTGCTAGGCTTAACCGTCAATGGTTCCGTTGGCCCATTCCCGTCTCTTGACGCCCATCTCAACGGCGGCCAGGCCCCAGTCCTCGCCGTGGTTGTGGCCCTTGCCCTCGACACCGGCGCGAGCCTTGGCCTGGTCTTCGGTGAGAACGGTCAGGACACCGAGAATGACGGGGACGCCAGTGTCAAGCTGGACACGCATCAGGCCCTGGCAGGTAGACTCGGCGATGTACTCAAAGTGCATGGTCTCGCCCTTGATGAGAACGCCAACGGCAATGATGGCATCAAAGGGGCCCGAAGACGCAGGGAGAGTAGAGAGATCTGGAGTCGACGAGGCGAGAAGGTCGGTCGCGGAGGGACCACCAGTAGCGGTGCCCTGGATCTGGGACGCAGAGAAGAGGCTAAGGAACCGGATATGTCAGCATTGTGATGACAGCACACAAGAGCGAAGAGGGCTATACCGCTGGACGGCAATGGGAAGCTCCCAAGAGCCGGGGCAAGACTGGACAACAATGTTGGACTCCTTGACGCCACTGGCGAGGAGCTTCTCCTTTGCGCCGGTGACGAGGGGCTCGATGATGGTAGAATTCCAGCGGGCGTGGACGATGGCGATGCGCAGGTTAGAGCCGTCGTGGTGTTGAGGGGAGGGACCCTTGAGCGACGACATTGTGGCTGGCTGGAGATGCTTTCGGCTATGTACGAAATGCAGGTGTGTTGTTTCTCGTGAGCAATGGCGATGACTCTATCGTGAACTGCCTCTTGGTGGATGTAGTTGAAAGGAAGGATGGTTTGTCAAGCTTGGGTAATGAATGGATGTGGCCGCTGGTGGGTGCGGGGCCACGCGGCAGCTCATAGCGGGGTTGGCGGACATCACGTCACAGCGCGGGCACCTCTGCAGCTCTCAGGGGAGGGTTTGGAATGCAGGGACTGAGGAGGGAGGTCATCTGGTGGGAGGTACGTACCTACCGTACCTGGTGGGTGCTGGCCGTGCCAGGTGGTGAAAAGCGGATCGCGCCTGCCCTGGCTTGGCGATGGTCGGCCCCGGCCCAGGCGGCCTTCGTCAACTTCGCTTGGGAAGGAACTACCTAACCTACGCGAATGCAAATCCACCACGTTCTTTCCCTCTACGAGAAGCTTCAAACCCCGTGATCCAGGCAGAAAAGATGAATCACGCCTTGCAACCTCATGTTTTTCTCTCCTTCAGCTGCAACACATCCCCTGCTCATATTGCTTTCATCCATATTAAGCACTCCACCAGCATGTTATCCACATGATCCATGTAGTCTCTCGGGCAACCAGATGCTGTGTTTCAATTTACCATAACCACTCAAGAGATCTCATATCGTTGTTCACAATCTCCAAGCCATCTTCACATCATCATGCCAATATCAGCACTACCTCCATCTACAGCTAGCCTTTTAGGCTCCTCGTCTGCGATCGCAGATCCCCTTTCCCTGGTCAAGGAGCTCGTGGACAACAGCATTGACGCAGGTGCCACATCTGTCGAAATCACCATCACATCCAACACCGTCGACAAGATCCAGGTCCGGGACAATGGCCGGGGAATACGACTCGAGGACTACGACTCACTGGGCCGCCGAGCTCACACAAGCAAACTCCGAACCTTTGACGAGCTAGATTTCAAGGGCGGCACTACCCTAGGGTTCCGCGGTGAGGCGCTTGCTAGTGCCAACTCTCTGGCAACGATCAAAGTTTCAACTCGAACTGCTCAAGACCCCGTTGGATCGCTCCTGTTCCTAAAGTTTGGGCAGGGTGGAGTTGAAAAGCAGCAGCCCATATCCAGCCCTGTGGGGACGACAGTCCAAGCCTGGAAGCTATTCGAAAACATCCCCATGCGAAAGCGGACTGCCTTGAAAGGGAGTCGCAAAACACTAACCAACATCAAGAAACTCCTGGAAGGCTACGCATTAGCGCTGCCACATCTGAAACTATCTTTCAAAGTTCCTGGCGATCCTTGCCAACCGTGGTTGTATTCGCCCTGTTCCTTGATGAACACGCGGGAGGCTATTACACAAGTCTTTGGCCATGCACTCGTCACTCAACTCGATGAGTTCTCGTCAGGAACAGGTACCGATGGACCAGCGACCCACCTGTCACAAGAGATTGTTCTCACTGCGTTTCTTCCAAGCCGCGGGAGCGATGCTAAGATAGTCAAGAATAAGGGGGTTTTCATTTCGGTGGATTCACGACCCATTTCCTCCTCAACTGGGACAGGGAAGAAGATTGTTGCCATTTTCAGGGCGGGCATCTCGCGGACTTTGGCCTCAACTAAGGATTTGCGGTCTCTTCCCAACCCTTTCATGCAACTGAGCATCAAGTGCCAACCAGGTTCCTACGATCCCAATGTATCACCACTCAAGGACGAGGTGCTTTTCAAGGACGAGTCGGCGATCCTCGATTGCTTCCGGGCCCTTTGCGACAAGGTTTACGGAGGGAAGGATTCTGTGACCACAGGAATTGCTTCTGGGCGAGAGGAGCAACGCAATGTGCGCATCACAAGGCAGATGCAGAGAGAAACCTCGCTACCCCAGACGTCAGTGACCCCACGGGGACCAGGAGAGAGGCCAACTGGTGTCAACTGCCAAGGCAACGTCCAAGGAAGCAGCACGATGAACCGTCTAGATCCTATCGAGGCTCTTAACGATGCACTCGAAAGGGTTCTTGGCTTTAGTTCCAACAACTCGCAGGGTGGTAATGCTGCTTCACCTGTTGCGGCTCACGGTTCTCGGCCACTCAGTTCTGCCCGCTCTGCCCATCGGAACGAGGCTGTTGATACCGAAGAACCACAAACAGTTCCAGCAGCGATGAGAACCAAGGCTGTGGTCAATCTCTCCCGGAACGACAGCAACTCGAGCGACCTAGGTGGTACAGAAGGGTTGATCCCGGTACAACTTGCACGAAGACATGCAGCTTCCTCTCGTCGCCAGGAGTCACCCCCCATCCGCTTTTCTGAAGACATTGGTCGATATTTCCGACCCAAACGTCACGAACCAATAGAGATTGCAACAGATGAAACAGCTACGCTGGAAAACATGCAAGAGGAACATTTGTCGAATCCCAACACAGCCACGGGTCGCCTTGAGATTCGCCGCCCCCCGCTCATGGAGTTGACAGAGTCAGACCTGAATACACCCCGGGAGGAGGAGGAAGACGAAGAGGAGGAAGAAGATGATGAGTCTGTGATTGAGCTCCCTGTCGCCGAGCAAAACGCTACGCTGTTACGCAACATGGCAGGCCAGGCCACAGCCCCACGTTATGCAGTTCCTTCACCTCCGGTAAACATCCCATTCAGACCACTCACGAGACCACGACCAGCACCAAATCCGACGTTGCGTTCGGAGGAGCCTTCTGCCCTTCGGACACCTCCTTCGTCAGATCCTGCGCGTGCCAACCACCTGTATCGTGGTAGTCCATCTGGGAGCCCAATCAATCAAGGCTTGGCTAGAGGCCAAAGGTCACCTCGGAACGCTGCCAGGCTGTCGACTGACAGGTTCGCGGATCACGGAAGGCGTCGGTCAGTCTTGGACAACGGCCAGATTGGCTCGCTGAGCAGGCGTCAAGTGCAACATGGACGGCACGGGAGCCAGTTGACGGGTCGAAGAAACACCTTGACCCTTGGTCACGATGACGCAGATGCACACCCTAAGGACGTGTTGCATGGCAGCCATACTCATGCAGAGGATCAGGAAGGCTAGCAACCTTTCGGCCATGGATTTGTTTCCCCTCAAATCAATGCGCAAGGCGAGAGCGCGAGTCAGGGGACTCAAAGTTTAAGTGTTTTTCCAGAGATTGCAAGAGAATCGGACGAGCAACAGCTTCAGGGAAATGCCCAGTGGGCACACACTCTACAGACATTACTGATGAGGACACCTCCACCACCCGAGACAAGGCTGGGTAGACAACCCCTGAGTGGGAGACGTGAGGATCTGGGCGTAGCACCAGGAAGTGACGAGGTCGAGGGCTCGACAAGGGCGGCAAAACGTCGACGAGTTCTTTCACGCACTGCATCCTCACAAGGCGAGGAGGAGCAAGATCCCCGACGCTTTCTTATGAAACGACAGCGCTCTTGCACGCAGGGGGGAAGGCTGAAACGCCTCGGCTCAAAGAGACTTCCTTTTGAGACAATACCTCAGGACTACGTCACAGCGGGTCTTGTATTGAAACTCAACGTCGGAATGAGCGACGTGAACAGGATGATCTCGAAGCATATGGCCTCAGGATATGGAGAGCAACGAGGTAGAGAGTCAGGCATGCAGTTCAGGAGCATGGACGAGGTGGAGGAAGTGGACAAGCTTGTACGAGAGGTGGTGGGGTCGTGGGTGGGAGAGAGGCCCTCGGTTGAGGTGGAATACACGCTGCGAACTGGAGCAAAGGGGAAATCAAGAGCATAGGGTGTTGTCTCGGGTAAAGGCGTAAGGGTATCTCCCCGAATGGACCCAAGGGGAGTTAATGACGGCGGCTACATATCTTAGAGACGGTTGTAATTAATGAATTGATGAAGCATCCATGGCAACGCAGAGAGGATGGGAGATTGGTTGGAGGACAAGGCAACTAGGTAGCACTGGACTGAACAGACTTTAGAGGACTAACAAGGTCGCTAGTGAATGGAGCTAAGTTGACGGCGAGAATGATTGAATCTAAGACAAGCCCGATCTAGCTAGTGTGACTGCCGGGAGCCGAGAGAGGGTTGGTCTGTACGGTAGCTGGGACTTGGCTGGGTGCAAGAATCGGGCAGGTTTCGATTGGAGGTGGTGGGGTGATGTGATGGATGGCGACGGGGAATAACAAGACATGGGCAGGGATAGTGTACCGGTATGTAATGTAACTGGAGGCTGGGCTTGAGAAGACAACTCACGCCAAGGAGATAAGAGTGGAGGCAGCTGGAGATGGGATTGCTGAAGCGAGTGTAGAGTAGACAATATGGGATTAGATGTCAAGTTTGAGAGAAATTGCATGTCCCCTCTGAAGCTGTCAAGGTGTGACCTGAGCTGGGATATGTCTTGGTGGACGAGCACGTGTAGCACATGGGAGAGACAGAGTTTGGGTCTCTGTGCACCGGCCACGCGGCCGGCGGGACCCTAATAATCACTCTTGAACAAAGAAGGGCAAAGGATGGATGGATCGGCCATCTTCAGTGTGCCAAAGTGGTGGGCGAGTGAGTGAAAGCTTCAGCAATGTGTGTGCGAGAGTGAGACAGTCTCAGGGCAGAGGGTGTCGTGGGATGGATCTCTCAAGACTCTATGATGATGACGTGACGTGAAGGGAGAAGAGAATATGATGGAAGTTCTTGTTGTGCGGACTTATTTCCCCATGTTCTAAAGCCATGAGTGAATCAGACGAAGCACGGGGCATATACGAATGGCTTGACTGAGGAAGCAGGGAAGCAAGGACGAGGGCGGCGAGTTGATAAGATACGACATGCGGCATTAGCCTTGGCCGAATGGATGGATGAATGGATCCTTGATCGAACCAACGGTATGGCATGGTTCGACTCCATCTGACGGGTCGAGATGGATATCCGACGGGACTGCCGTCTCGTTACTTTTTTACCGAACAGAAAAAAAAAAAAGGGGGGGCAACCGGCAATTTTCGGCCAGCTTTTATGCATAGCGCTCATATTTCCATTTTTTTCAAAACGGTTCAGACTATGTCTTCATTATTATTATATATATATTTTAGTAGTCACTTTTCAATATTTATTTACCGCCTATTCAACCTTTTACTGCAAAGGCTCCAATACGACGTTTTGATTTAGCTATTGAATAAGTTACATTTGATTTAGAATTACCTCTAAATAAAACTGAACTTAAACCTCTAAAAGAAGAATCTATATTTTTTAATCCTCCTTTTCATTTTAATGAATAGATAGATCTATCCGCTCTATAACGTTTAGTTAATCTACCTNATTTAGAATTACCTCTAAATAAAACTGAACTTAAACCTCTAAAAGAAGAATCTATATTTTTTAATCCTCCTTTTCATTTTAATGAATAGATAGATCTATCCGCTCTATAACGTTTAGTTAATCTACCTTTAACTTCTAATCTTATACCTCCCATATTTTTATATCCAATAGACTTATAAATTATATCGTGAATAATAGCTTGCGCTCCGCCAGCTACAAAATTATCCGATTGACTAGCTTTGGGTGCTGATGGCGCTGCTAATTTCATTAAAGCTAAGCTCGCATTATTTATTTTTATATTTGAAGGGTATACACCATCTAACAATTTAGATAGATTATTATTCATATGTGCTTCGCTGCTTAGCTTGCTAAGCAATCTAAAGCTAGAGATTATTTTTAAATCTTTAAATTTACCCTGAAAATTATCCATTTTTTGATCACCTTTTATTTTAGATCTTTCTTTAATAGTATTAATATTAGGTAAATATGCTCTATTTAATATACTAAACATAGAGTTTATATAATTTATTCTTCTTTTCTTTAATTTTAATGCTTTAGCATTAAAATNGCTAAGCAATCTAAAGCTAGAGATTATTTTTAAATCTTTAAATTTACCCTGAAAATTATCCATTTTTTGATCACCTTTTATTTTAGATCTTTCTTTAATAGTATTAATATTAGGTAAATATGCTCTATTTAATATACTAAACATAGAGTTTATATAATTTATTCTTCTTTTCTTTAATTTTAATGCTAAAGCATTAGTAAAAAGATCTGTATGATATGCAACAGATTTTAAATTAATTATATTATATTCTAATTTTTTTCCTATAATTTTATTCAATATATTGCTTAATATAGGTAAAAATACCAATTTATTAAATTTATATTGATTAAGTGAATACAATAAATCATATTTTCTTAAGAATTTAAGATATTTTCTTGCATATTTATTAAGAATAATACCTCAAACTTTTTTTAAATAAAGATCTTTTAATTTTATAAATTTATTCAAGTATTGTAATTTATA
>WESZ01000154.1:0-78885 GCA_011033785.1 Fusarium cf. falciforme | reverse complement strand
GCACTTCTTGGTGAATTGGTCGTACTCCCGACCTTCCGTGTTGCAGACACACTTGCCGTCCCTTAGGTACGCCTCATCGCCACAATCGCTGATCACGATGGGACCCGCGGGATCTCCGTGGTCGCCCCTAGCCTCAACATCATAATTCTTGGTGTAAGGGTTGGGGAGGGCGGTGATTGAGGTTTGGGCAAGAAGTGTGTGAAGAAGGAAGTGTTTGAGAAGCATGATGGGCGAGTGGTATCTCCCTGTGGTGGGGGTGCGCTGTGGTGGATAGAAGGCGGGACGTAGGATTTCTTTGCTTAACAATCGAGAATTAGAAGAATGGGAGAGGGAATACCCGGTATGTTGGCTAGGGAGGATTAAGAACTTTGGGTAGAGAGGGTGATAGCGGAGATGATCTAGACTACCGGTACTGGGTTTTATCGGGAGCGCCTATGAATGAATGAAATTTATTCCGCCCGGGGGGACTAACCTCATAAGGGCCAAGTACGTTAGGCTATTTACAAGTTCCAAGCTTTCCTGCTCGCGTCTCCCGGAAGCCCCACGTTCCTCATCCGCTAGTTGGTCTCGCCTCGCTTGACTCTATGTGACAGGCCTGCTTGAAGGCCAATTTCTCCAAGTGTTCAGCATCCTATCTTCAGCAGCTGAAGCATGGTCTGCCAGCTTGAGGCTGTTTGGTGTNTGTGACAGGCCTGCTTGAAGGCCAATTTCTCCAAGTGTTCAGCATCCTATCTTCAGCAGCTGAAGCATGGTCTGCCAGCTTGAGGCTGTTTGGTGTTAGTATCGCCAGGTTTGGTCGCTAAATGTGATTAGTTAGTAGGTTATACCGTCTGGTTCGCATCGAGTCTCCTCGTGTCCATAGCGAACTTAATCGCCGCCCGCACCGCCTGCAGGTTAGGTGCCCATTTAGGCCCATCCGATGCTGCCTTTCCGCCCAAAATCCAATCAACCACTAACTTAGTACGGTACTTATTGAAGCACTACTTAGTAGTAATCCAAAGGCCATATAAATCGTGAGCGATGCAAGGTACATTTCTCGCCACTAATCGAAAGTATAACAGCGCCGTATTTGCTCAATAAAGCCATCATATCGGCCTCTCCAGCCTTGTCCATCGGTCCGTAACAATTCTTCGCTCTCCTCCTCTCCATGGACTTGGAAAAATAGCCATTACCAGTGGCTGCGCCGTGCGTTGAGCCAGTCATTGACTGACAAGGAAGTTTAAGCCAAAATTTTCCCGTGCTTTTTGACTTTAGCTGAGGTTTTTAAGAGACATNTCTTCGCTCTCCTCCTCTCCATGGACTTGGAAAAATAGCCATTACCAGTGGCTGCGCCGTGCGTTGAGCCAGTCATTGACTGACAAGGAAGTTTAAGCCAAAATTTTCCCGTGCTTTTTGACTTTAGCTGAGGTTTTTAAGAGACATGATAAATGATTGTTATTGCCTTTAGACCGCGTATGACGCTTGGCTGCATAGATTTCGAAGAGCATAGTTAATGGTAGGTCATCTTGCCTTTTAGTAAGGCTGACGGAAATCAACGGGGAAGAGAATGGACCGCCATGTGACGGTCAAGGTTCCCAACGTAGTAAACCNCTTTAGACCGCGTATGACGCTTGGCTGCATAGATTTCGAAGAGCATAGTTAATGGTAGGTCATCTTGCCTTTTAGTAAGGCTGACGGAAATCAACGGGGAAGAGAATGGACCGCCATGTGACGGTCAAGGTTCCCAACGTAGTAAACCATAACCTGATTTAGTTTATATTAGCAGTTATGACGGGGCATAATATACTAAGCATAGGGTAGTCAATTACATCTAATAATATTAAGAAGTATTCTTAAGTAATTAAGTTATATTAAAAGCTAGAGAGTTATCTAGATAAGGAAGTAAGAGTAAGTAAAGCTATATATTATTCTAATTTACTGAGTTAATTATAGTTGAATGCCCTCTAGTTTAACTTATTTAATTATTTTAAGATTAAAGTTTTATTTTTTAATTAAATATAATCAAACTCGTTCCTATTTGACCGGTTCGACTATATATTACTTCCACTGGGGTCTATTTGTTCTATTCCGAGCTCTGATGTTTTCCGTTCATATCCTGGTTTGTCTTCCTACTCGTAATAGGATGGAAGAGGATAAGAGCTTAAATTCAGAGGCGGAAGAATTACCTATCGTACGCACTCGCATAGGCCGTGAGGTAATAAGACCTAGAAAATATTAAAATCTATTTAATTATGATCTAAATTCTATAAAGAAACTTAATTTACTATTTTTATTAAGTTTTTCTCATAAGGTTAAAAAAGTGCATTTTGTATGGGAGATTTTTGTTTTTGCTTGCCGGTAGGTGGGTATTATATGGTAGATGAGGTGAAAGTAAAAAATTTTCAAAGGGTTAGAGAACTAAGCCACGCCGCGGAACGGGAAAAAGCAACCCGATATCAAATTTCCATGGAAAAAGCAATATGGTACATGTCTTAGTTTGTGAGTACCTTCATTCTTGGCCAAATGCGGTGTCATTAAAAATTCGGATTTTGTATGGGAGGATTGAAATTTTGGTGGTCCATTAAGTGGGGGTGTCTATTAAGTGGTCGTGGATGGTAAGGCGAATGCTTCGCTTGCAGCCATTCTACGAAGAATTCATCGCGAAAGCCAAGAGGCTATTCCGAGACGCTCGGAAAGGTGAGGGAAGACAGAAGTTTCCCCCCTGCCTCGAGGAGTCGAGCTTCATCAACGAGAGCGATTGGGCGGTGCTGAGGACGTTTGATGAGATTCTCTCCGACTTTCACGTCATTGTGCAAGTACTTCAGGGAGACGGACAGTCGCGATATCGATCGTCTGGAGTTAGGGAAACCTTTGGCTCTATGACTGATGTGCTGGAGGCGTTCGAATTCCTACTTGGGGAGCTCGGGGAGGCAAAATCGCGTATTGAGAGGCATCCTGATCCTGAGCAATTCGGTGTCAACATCAACCTTGGCTGGAAGAAGCTTGATAAGTATTGCAATACTTCGAGGGACTCTCCAGTATACTCCGCCGCCGCCGCCGTACACTCCGGTTTACGATGGGACTATTTCGACGAGGTTTGGGGCCAACAGCATGCGGGTTGGGTCGATGAAGCGAAGGATATCGTGCAACGTCTTTGGGATACGGAATACAGAGACCTACAGATAACAGGCACGTCTCCTGAAGGTCGGGTTGTAAAGAGGCGAAAGACGACCTTGTCCTCCTTTGATCGGTATCGTAACCGCTACCGTCAAAGCCAACCCTCCGCTGCTCCAGCGGATGAATATGTCCGCTGGCAGGCCAGTGTGTCGGGGAGCGACAAGGACGTCGCAGACCCAGTTGAGTATTGGATTCTCAAGGGGTTTGAGTACCCGGGGCTATCTCGAATGGCTCTTGACGTTATGTCTGTGCCGGCCATGAGCTTGGAGTGCGAGAGACTGTTCTCCACCACCGGGTTGATGGCCACGCCCCTCCGAAACCGCTAAGACGCTGGCACAATTGGACTAATCCAAACGCTGCCATCTTGGTTACGCGAAGGCATTATCGAAAATGTCGATAGCATACTGCTTGACGATACAGCGTTGGAGGAGGTTGTTGGGCGGGCTTGTTCGGAGGAGCACTAGGGGCGAGGCAGTGGAAGTTTCAGCACTAGGTTCACGAATTGCCTGATTAGGAAATTCGAGTTAATGTGACAAGGGTCTTCCACGGGTTCAATATTATGGCTATCAATCCACAGATAGCCTCGTGGACATCAATCCGCGAGGACTTCGCTGAGTAAGCCGTCAATTCAATCCACAAAGTCGGATATTGACGTGGATGGATTGATTCTCTACCCTGGCCTTGAGGAAGATGGCTTCGGAGAAGCGTTTCGAACACTTTCGGTTTTGCTATATACGCGATCTTCTTCCAGGTGCCGTGGGTGAAACTCTTGATGAACACACTTATCTGCAGAATGTCTCGAGACTTCGAGCAGATCTGATGGAGAAATTTGGGAGCTCCGACTGGAAATGGGACGAGATACGCGAAGATGCGGACGTCATCTGCACTTACCAAGGATACTTACAGTTCTTGAAAATCGACCTCCAAGACGTCCTCGACATGAATGAGGACATTACTGGTGGGGATTGCAAGAGGACCATCAAAACCATTGCGAGAGAAATGATCAGGCGTGGCCAGGTATGTACAGACGCCTTCTTATCGTAAAGACTGAGATGTCAACACGGCTCTAGGCTTTTGCAGCAGCCATTGAGCAAAATTTTGCGTCACATATTCGGCTTCCAATACACCGATCAAGGACCAAGAAGAAGATTCCCATCAGTCTGCTGCCGGACACGGCCTTGACAAAAACACCTTGGCATTGCTCCGTGGCTTATAGACTCGACGGCGCCATCTCTTCTGATCATAGAGAGGTCTTTGACAAGGACGAGATGATGGAGTTGGTCTATAAACATGGCCAGCCCAGCTACTTCCGCGAGAAATCGGCGTATCTACATTGGGGTGAGCACAAGGGTGGCATCGTGTGCAAAACTTTGTATCCCTGTGGGTGCATGATCGAGCCGGCCGGTGGTGCCGAAGCCATGACCATCGATAACATTGATGGAGCCAAAGTACGAGCTCTCGCTAAGATAAACTCACCCATCATCATGCGCGGCTTTTCCGATGATATGGACGAGAAATTTGTTGACAGGTCATGGCAATTTGGAACACCTGTCCCTTGGAAATTCGGAATCATGCTCAAGGTCAAGGACGAAAACGACACGAGCCTCAACAATGTTCTATCAGCCGAGCCAATGCCCTTCCATTTTAACGGAACTTTCAAGACCATCATGCAGACAAACGACACGGGAGAGGAAGTGAATTGGCCCACCCCCTGCGCGTAAGTCTTGCCTTTTGAAGTGACCGATTTGATGAGCAATCGCTTACGCAAGTTAGTTTTGAGATCTTTGCCTGCATCAAGACTTCCACGATAGGATCCGACTACACACTCTTTTCCTCCTCGAAGCGTGTGCTCGAGCATCTGCCGGCGGAACACTCTCTGCAGAGCCTAGAAAACATGAAGTTGGCCGTTAAAACTTCTGCATTCGGCCACGCAGTTCTCGACCCTTATCCGATGATCAAGAAACATCCCACGATAGGTCTGCCCTGTCTCCGATTCACGAGCCTTGGCCGTAGAACAGGACCAAGTTCGAGGCAACAGATGTCTGGATTGACGGATTGGACAGCGACGAAAGCGCAAGAGTGTGTAAAGCTATTACTACTACGTTGTACGATCGACGGGTGGTGTACTATCATACCTGGGAAGTGGGCGATTTACTTATGGGTGACAATATTAATATGCTACACATTAGGACTGGATTCTCAGCAAGCACAAAGCGCGAGCTATGGCGAGTTAAGCTGGATTAAAGTCTGAACTAATGGGGGGTTTTGTTTATTTATATTGAGGGGTATAAGGTTAGGAGGGTAGCGTGTCCTACTTCGACTCGGTGGCCTTCCTGGCCATGTTCCTGCTGACTGGACGCATGATCGAGGCAGACACTAAATTGCTCCGTGTCTTGTGGCTCGTAATACATTCATGAAGTAATATCTCGTCGAGTAGTTATCAGTTGGACTCCCGAGTTCAAGCTAGTAGCATCCGTCCTTGCTACCATACACCGGTGGTAAAAGCAGTCTCCGTTCAGCGTCAAAAAGAAGTTATGCAAGCAGTTGTCGAGTGACATGATCCACGTCTCCGGGTAACAGACTTGTCGCCATTTCAGCCAGAAGCTCCAACACTGTGATACGGTAAGAACTGAGACAGGGTGGCTAAAGGCTCGGAGATATCGGCTGTTCGAGTTCCACGCCAGACATTACGGCTGAGTTTGAGCTTGGAGAGAGGAGCCGCGGTCCAAGGCCGCAGGGTGGACATACAGACCAGCCTTGAAACCTCCGGCCCGCACCGCGGCGACATTTGTAGTCCGCGGAGGACCCGTCGACCATCATCTCAGGTGCCCTCCTGTCTTAATAATAATAGGGTTGCTTGAGCATTCCGCTATCGCCTTCATGGGTCAAGAACATACGAGCCTCCCCCGTAACGAGGATCCGTCGCAGCTCTTGCCAGCACTAAAGAAACATGCAAGGAGGATCGGTTGGTCCTAGCTCTTCTTTTCAATGCAACAGTCGCGTAAGATCCACCTCGCAAACGTAACATGGCTCTGTCGGAATCGTCATCAAGCGGCTTCAAGTCCCACATCTCGTTTGCCAAGCTCTCAAGTGATACATCCGGCACGAACTTGAGAATCTTGCAAGACCAAGGGCCATGGAAGAGGCAGAAGGCCACGGTAAATCGTTGAGATCGATATGTCGATGCGTTCCGCTCTACACCGAACACGGCGATAAAAAATTCGGGGCAAGAAACCAGGTCGAGTTCCATCCCATATGAACCGTCCTGTCGATATTGAAGGTTGCACTCAGGATAAAGCTCGAGAATTGATAGTTGCTCGTCTGTTGTGGAATTCAGCCAAATCTTGAAATCCAGCGATTGCAGTGGGATTTTGGGAATGGTAAGATCGGTAAAGCTGGCCATACACATGGACTCCGCCTGGAAACTCTCCAAATCGCCCTCGTTGGCGAGTATCTCAACGTATCCCACCATGGTTCTGTAATATTTAAAATCGGATTGTCGCGGGCTCAGAACAATGCAAACCAGACCGTCGTTGTGCGTAAGGTAGATCCAGGCCAGCCGAGAGCCACCCACAGACGGCTTTGTATGAACGGTCATTTGGAGGCCTTGCGGGGTGACCTCGGGTGGCCTCGTATACTCAAGTCCATTCTCAGCCGGGATCTTGGATGCCACGATGTCGGAGTACTTGCAGAAACCCCCGGACCGTATAGGCACTCCCCCAGTTGGGAAGTAGTGAGGGGAATCGCAAAGAAGGCCCGTGGTGCTGTGAATGACAGTTGATCGCCAGAGGAAGATGCTATAATCCACTTCCCGCTTCATGATCTCCTCCTGGAGCCGAAGGAATGCTCTTCTACCTTCCCCATATAGAAGAGGTATATTGATATCGAAGATGCCCAGAAGGCAGTATGCCATATCTTCTTCCCTTGTCGTATCCCGCTTCGATGCCCACGACATTCGCTCAGCGACAGTGAATTCCCCAAGTTGCTTCTGTTGAAGGAGGACGGCGGCCGGGATGGAAGTTATATCGGATATGAACTGCTGTAGGCTCCATTTTGTTCCCAACTCGGTCCAGTTTTCAGCGTAGAATTCCACCTCTCGTGGAGCAAGCAGCTCCTGAAGGCACCATCCTCTAGTGAACCATCTAGCCTTCTGGAATAGATGCTTATCTAGAAAAGGGTCTAGAGGAGGAACACCAGACAGATAAACGAAACAAACATCGGCATTCTGGTACCACCGGTACATTGAATTGATGGCCTCGGACAACTCAGCACTTGATGACTTGTCGATGCAACAAGTATCGATCCACACCCATTCCAAGTCATCCTGTGCCGCCCGTGCACAGCAGCCTTCGAGTTTAGCAAATCCTTTCAAGTGCTGGTACTCCAACTGTTTCATGTCGCCAAAGGTAACCTCTTCGGAGTCCCAGGTGTGGGACAGAATGGCATATGGTGGAATGTTATCCCCCTCGAACTCGGCGAATTCGAAGGTGGTCGAGTTCAGGAGTCGCATCTTGAAGTCTGGTTTGCGGATTGTGGGGGTGAAGATTTGAGGAAAAGACCAGGATTCCGGTTCTTGAGAGCGATTGATGCTTGCAGGGCTCCAAGGCGAAACTTGCCCCACATGATCCCGGTCATCCCGGAGGTACGTGAGGGGTACGAAAAGTTTAATCTAGGAAGGAACTCATGCCAATTCCCCGCCAAAACACCATCAATTGATTTTGATGAGAACAATGAATTCCCCTCCTATACCTGAAGAGATACAGGTCGTCAACCCCTACGATGACATGAATTTTATCAAGGAAGAGCACAGCCATCGCCTGTGGCCGGATGACCCGACCTGTGCCGTAGTCTTGCCGGCTGAAAATAACCGAGGCACCAAATTTGAGCCCTTCCACGTAGAAACACGCAATTTTCACATCAACACATTGCCTCCAACGCCTCTGCAACTATTCCAGCTTTTCCTACCTATTTTCCTCGTTGAAACTTGGGCGATGTACACCAAAAGCTGGGTTATGTGGCTTAAGGAAAACGGCATCGTTGACAGCTGGAAAACCCCGATGGGGACAACCTCGAAACTACACAAATGGGAGGGGGTAACGACTTCAGAGGTATATGTGATGATTGGTGTGCTGATCTACATGGGTGTGCATAAGGAAAAGACAATACGAAGCTATTGGAATACCCCCAAGCCCGGCGATCAACGCCCTGCGCACTTATTTAACAAGTTCATCTCATATAACGTACATGATAAGCGAGTCGGAAATACAAGCGAGTCGGAAATTATACTATATAGCTAAAAGTACAAATATTAGATTTTCTAAAACTAGCTACATAATTAATAAAAACTAAAAAAAAATTACTTTTAGACTTCTTAAGAAAAAAGTCATNAGTACAAATATTAGATTTTCTAAAACTAGCTACATAATTAATAAAAACTAAAAAAAAATTACTTTTAGACTTCTTAAGAAAAAAGTCATATAATAATTCTTTTATAGATTTTTTAAAAAAACTATTAATATATATATTACCTATGCGTCGCATCTAACCATGCGTCGCTATAATGGCCGAGGTTTCTAACATAGTAAACCATAACTAAATTGGTTTATATTAGCAGTTATAACGGCGCGTAATATATTAAGCATAGGGTAATAGATTATATCTAATAATATTAAGAAGTATTCTTAAGTAATTAAGTTATATTAAAAGCTAGAGAGCTATCTAGTGTCACGGCCCAGTACCAGACCAGGCGGCCTAGTAAGGCAGAAAACCACCACGTAATAAGGACGCTATAGAAGTAAGTAAGACCTACTATAATATAAGTAAGCACTTATATATCGCGCTTACCCGCGATAGTATAAGGGCAATAAGTAAGTAAGCACTATGGGTTCTACCTTAGTAAGTATCTTAAGTATATAAAATATATTTATTATACTTTTCTATATAGTAATTATCTTAGCTATTAATATAACTTAATTATACTTAATACCTTTAAGTATATTACTAGATATAATTATACCCTCTGCCTAGAGTATACTACTTAATCCTCTACTAATATAAACCTAATATAATTAGTTTACCTCTTAGGAAATATATAATTATTATATATTAATAGCTCTTATTTAGTAAATTACCTAGTATTGCCCTAAGTAATATTATACTATCGCAAATATATCTAATAATAATACCCCTAGTACTCTAAGTACTAGCTAAAGCTAACTACCTATATATAATATACCCCCTAGTACCGCGGAGATAATTACTAAGATTTATTAGCTCTATACTATAATTAATTAACTTAGGGGGTAAATATAGTAATAATAGGCTATATTATTATTACTACTACCTATAGTTAACCTTATATCTATAAGGGATATTAGAGAAGTAATTAAATTGCCTAAGTTAATACCTTTTAATAGGGATATAAGAGATATTATTTTATTCTTAACCTAATATAAGGGGTACTTTAAACTCTTTTTAATTAAACTTATAAGCGCTAAAGCTAAGGCCTTATTTATAGGCTAACTTATAAAAGGAATTATTATTACTTAGATAGAACTTATTACTAGGGACTTTTTATTTTATAAAGAAGTTAATTAAAACTAAGATATTATTAATATCTTCTTAGATTAAAATAACTTTAAAATTACCTTAAAAGATATATTTAAACTTATTAATAAGAAATACTAAGTAGCTATATAACTATTTATTTTTAATTAAATTAAGTTATATATTATATATATAGCCTTATTTAGATAGCTAGCCTTAAAGATTAAATTTAATAATAAATCCCTTATAGAAATATTTTATTAAGAATTAAAATTAAAAGTTAAAAATAAATTATATAAAATAAATTAATTTAATAACCTTAATAAATATATTACTATAATTATTAAAATTAATAAATAATAATATAAGAGATATAAAGAAAAAACTTTAAAATAAAATAAGCTAAGAGAGGCAAATTTTAACCCTTATTTTCTAAATTAATATTATTAATAAAAAAATAACTATAGGAATTAATAATAACCGCGTAGAAGAACCTTATATAATATAAACCCTAGACCTATAAAACTTAGCGCTACTTAGTAAGGACCTAAGGATATTAAATATTATTATTACTATAAGAGAGGCTATAAGGCTAATAAGTATAAAAAGAAGTAATAAGATATCTAAGAGAAATATTATAAGCCCTAGGAGTAATAGCCCCTCTTAGAAAGTAAGAAATAAATAAGATTTATTTAATAAGATAATAAGCTATAAATAACTATCTATATTACTAAAATACTTAAAATAAGATAAAAAGGATATAATAAGACTAATATTTAATTAAATAAATTAAATATATTATATAATTAAGTATACCTCTTAGAGGAATAAATAAAAGGTAATTATATAATTAATAATATTATAAAGGAATAACTCTATAAACTAATTAAACCCTAAAAAACTAATTAATTATATATTATAAACTATATAGGCTAAAAGTTATTCTTAGAACCTAGCTAAGATAATAAAAAGCTAATTTAGGGTATATTATAAATAATTGCTATACTTAGATATATTAAATTAATTATAAAATCTTTAGATATACTATAAAATATTACTACTATATAATTAAATAAGTACTATAAACCTATTAATTATAATTAAGACTCCAAGGGAGCATAGGTATAATAAGAATTTAGTACTATTAGAACCTAATAGTAATAATATAACCCCTATATAATACTCTAAGAAAATAATTATAAAATACTTATTAAAAAAGAAACTAGTAAATATTACTAGCTAAGCTTAAATACTTAGTATATCTAATTAGCTAGAGAATAATAAAATATAAATAATATAAAAGATATTTATATCTAAGCCTATTATAAGGAAACCGCTATAAACCCTTAATAACCTAAACTATAGCTTAACCTATAAAATAATCCCTATATTATATTAATATACCCTTAATATAAAGAAATCTCATAGGTATTATATAAAGACTACTAATATAATATATATATTATAAATAAAAGAAAAAATAACTATTTTCTAGTCTAGCTATAATAACCTAATATTAAACCTTATTTAGCCTATAAAACCTTTTAGTATAAGATCTAGGAATAATATAAAGGGATTAATATTATTACCCTATAGTTCTACTTAACTAAAGAAAGAGCTATTAGCTTAGAATAATAATTTATTATTATAATATAGCAAACTATAATAAAATAAAAATAAAAACTAGATAAAAGTTATATTAATATAAAAGTAATACTATATTATAAAGAAATATATCTATAATATAAATAATAGGTCCTTATAACCTATAAATAAATAAAATAAATAATAAAAAAAGGATTTAATTTCTTAACCTATTAAAGAAACCTAAAAAATAAGAAATAATATAAAGGGATTTAATTATATCTTAAAAAATAAAGACTAATTAATAAAGTCCTATAAGAATATATTAATTATATCTAATATAGAGACCTTAATAAGGTCTACCTAGAATTAAGTAATATATAATATAAAAAAAATAAAATAATAAAAAAAAGCTATTAATAATAATAAGATAGCTTAAAAAATAACTATAATTATAAAGTATATATAAATAATAAGTATAAATTTAATTACCTCGGATATACTATAATAATATTAAAAAACTAAATACCCTATCTAATATAAGGCAATAAGTAAATAAATAAAGGATAAAACTACTATAAAAAGCCTTTTACTTTATAAATAAAATATATAAGTAGTAATACTTAGAACTAAAAGTATAAATTAAGGGAAAATAATTAAATACTTTAGTAAATAATAGAGCTAAATAGAATTACTTTAACCTAGTAATAATAAATAGGCTTAAGCTATTATAAAGGCATAAATAAATACCTTGCTTAATTATTAAGCTAGAAAGAACCTTTTTTAATTATAATAATAGAGTTATTAACTATAAGATTAATTACCTTAAGGTTTTTATTAAAAAAAAAACTAAGAGATATTATTTAATATTATACTTAATAAGTATTATAATCTTATACTTAGATACCTATAGTTATAATACTATAACTTATATTTTAACTAGAGAATTAATTAAATGCTTTCTTTTAATAATAAAATACTTTTTATAATAAATAATAACTTAGGATATAATATAAAATCTTAAACTTTTATTAAAGATATTAGAGAAATTAAGAAGAAATAAATATAAAATACCTCTTTACTTAAAAAAATATAATATAAATATTATAATAAATAGAAATAATAAAATTAATAAATAATTATATATATTATATAATAATTTTACTAATTAAAAAAAAACCTAGAGTAAATTAAAAAGATATTAAAAAAAAAATAGCTTAAGAATATTTTACCTTAATATTATATCTATAAGAAACTTTTTATAAAAGAATTTAAAATAAGTCTACTAAAATATATATATTATAACCTAGAAATTAAGTTTATTAATAAAAAATAACCTAGCTTTAATAAGTTTTATTTATTTAATAAAATATAACTATTAGTATTAAAGGAATATATTAAAGATATATTATAAAAAAAATATATTAGGGAAAATAAGTTATTTATTAGATATCTTATTATATTTATCTTAAAAAAAAATAAAAAACTCTATCTTTATATTAACTTTAAGATACTTAATATTATTATAATTAAAAATTATATATTATTACTTTTTATTAATAAGTTAAAAAATTAATTTTTTAAAATAATATATTTTATAATACTTAACCTTAAAAGAGCTTATAACCTTATCTAAATTAAAGAAAGATATAAATAAAAAACTACTTTTTATACTAAGTATAAATTATTNCTTAACCTTAAAAGAGCTTATAACCTTATCTAAATTAAAGAAAGATATAAATAAAAAACTACTTTTTATACTAAGTATAAATTATTTAAGTATCTTATTATGCCTTTTAGATTTATTAATATACTTATTATATTTTAATAAATAATTAATAATATATTATAAGAATATCTAGATATATTTATTATATATTACCTAAATAATATTTTTATTTTCTTTAAAATAAAAAAGAAATATATAAAATATATCTATAAGGTATTATAAATACTATAAGATACTAAATTACTAATAAAACCTAAGAAAAATAAATTCTATGCCTTAGAAATAAAATTCCTTAGATATATTATTTCTTATAATAAGATATATATAAACCTTAAAAAAATCTTAGTAATTAAAGACTAAAAAGAATTAATAAATATTAAGGAAATATAAGCCTTTCTTAGCTTTATTAATTATTACTATAGATTTCTTTAATAATTTAAGAAGATTATTATATTATTAATTAATCTTATAAAGAAAAATAAAATATTTATATTTAAGGATAAAATAAAAAAAGCTTTTAATATAATTAAGGAATTTATCTTAAGTAAATTAATACTTAAGATATTTAATTTATCTTAATAAATTAAATTTAAAATAAATACCTTAGATTTTATATTAAGCGCTTAGATTAAATATTAAAATAATAAAAGATTTTTATATCTTATTATATTTTATTCCTATAAGTTATATAAAATAAAACTTAATTACCTTATTTATAATAAAAAATTCTTTATAATAATTAATACCTTTAAGGAATTTTAATATTATTTACTTAGAAGTAAATATTAGATTAAGGTATATATAAATTATAAGAATATTATTTATTTAATAAAAACTTAAAAACTTAGTAAATAATAATTATAATATATTAAATATTTTTTAAAATTTAATTATATTATTATTTATATTAAAAGAATAAAAAATAATAAGGTAAATACTATTAATTAATAACTTAACTTAGATATAAGGAAAATTAAAGTAAAAAAATAGCTCTTATAATTTATATAGGAAAAATACTTTAAGTAATAAATAATTACTTATATTAAGTAATAAATATTATTATATTACTTAATAAATAAATAAAAAAATAAGATTATTACTAATATTACCCTTAGAAAACTTAAAAGACTTATAATTATATAAGTAGACCAAGTAGGAAGCTAATAAGAAATAATTATATATTAAAAATATATCTTTATACCTTAGAAGTATATAAAAGAATTTATTAAATATTATTATTAGACTATAAAATATAATAAAAAACTTAATAATAGAGATTTCTAGGAAATAATATACTAATACTTTACATAAGAAGACCTTATTATAAGACTAAATAACTACCTTAATTATAAAATATATTATAATAACATATAATTAGGAGATAAGGACTTACTAAAGCTATATAAATATAATTAAGCTATAAAAATATCTTATATTATTATTAGAAATACCTATACTATAGAATAAGGTAATTTACTCTTAAGATAAATTTAATAATATAATAAGTAACTTTAAGATAATAAGAAAACTAATAAGTAATAAGTCCTAGATAAACTATACTATAAACTTATATATAAGATATATAATTACTTATTATATAAATATTAAGAAATTAATAAAACCCTAGAATAAATTAAAATAATATTTATTTTTCTTAATATAAAAAAAATTATTATAATAGTTNCTTAAGATAAATTTAATAATATAATAAGTAACTTTAAGATAATAAGAAAACTAATAAGTAATAAGTCCTAGATAAACTATACTATAAACTTATATATAAGATATATAATTACTTATTATATAAATATTAAGAAATTAATAAAACCCTAGAATAAATTAAAATAATATTTATTTTTCTTAATATAAAAAAAATTATTATAATAGTTATTAAATAATATAACCTTTACGCAAAAACTAAAGCATAATACTATAAGCCCTATAGAAAACTATAACTACTCCTAGTTATAAAATAACTATAAGACTTAATTACTATAGATTTTATTACTAAATTACCCTTATTAAAAAAACTAATTACTAAAAACTTTTATATTAATATTCTTATTATTATAAATAAACTTATAAAGTTTTCTTATTTTATACCTTATAGAGAATTAATAATAATTAAAGAATTTATTTACTTTTTTTATTTTTATATTACTAAAATATATAATATACTACTTAAGATTATTATAAATTAAGGACTATTATTTACTTTAAAATTCTAATAAAGTCTTATAAAATACTTAGGGATTAATTATAAACTTTTTATAATATACTATAAGGAAATAAATAAATAAATTAAATAAATAAACTAAATACTAAAATAATACCTTTATTACTATATTAACTATAAATAAACTAATTAAGTTAAGAAGTTATTAGCTATATAGCTAGCCTATAATATAGTAATAAATAAAAATATAAAAATTATATTAGCTTATATTAATTTTAAATTTATTTTAAATACTTATTAATAAACTAAAAATATAATTATTAACCTTAAGGTAATCCTTACTAATAATTAGCTATAAAACCTATATAAAGAAATAAAAATAAAACTTAAATTTATTAAAAATAAGATAATAAACTATACTAATAAGAAAAGAATTAAGGGATTAATTTTCTTAGGGGGAGATATAATCTACCTTATAATAAAAAATATTAAAATTAAATAATAAAATAAAAAACTTAATTATAAGTATATTAGATTATATAAAATTAAGTAAAAATTTTTAAAATATAATTATAAATTAGACTTATTACTTAAGGTTAAGCTTTATTTAATCTTTTATATTTTATTACTTAAATTAATAAAAAATATTATTTAAATTAAAACTAATAATAAACTAGAAATAAAGATTAATAAACCTAAGGAATATATTATAAAAACTATCCTTAATATAAATAAAAATAATAGCAAGATAATATATTTTATTAAATAAAAAGACTATCCTAACTTTAAAAATATATAAAAATAACTAAAATACCTTATTAATATATAATACCTCCTAAAGGACTTTTACTAATAATTTTAAAAAAAGGTAAAAAAAAATCCCTAAGACTTAGAGAACCCTAGTTAATAAGATCTATATATACTAAGGACTATATATCTAGGATAGCCTTAGACTCTATTATTTCTAGCTTATCTAGATTATTTATTAACTTAAGGTTATAATAAGTTATTTTTATTTTTTTTAAAATTAGAGAATAATACTATATATATAATTAAGATAAATAAGCTAAGGACTCCTTAAGCTCTTATTAATAAACTACTAACTCTTTTTATACTTGCGCTAGGGATATATAGTAGGCCTATAGAAGCTCCTCTGCTATAAGTTCCTTAGTATTAATTTATTTTACCTTAGAAATAATCTTTAATACTAAAAATAAATTAATTATAAGTACTTATATTATAACTATAAGAAGATACTTATAGGAATATAAAGGAACCCCTATTATATTATAAGAATAACCTAAGTAGGTATATAAATTATATTTTTTATTACTATTAATTATCTTATAAATAGCCCCATAGGCTTAATAATAAGTATATAGTATTATAATAAAACTAGTATATTTACTAAATTCTATAGAAATATAGTAATAATAAGTAAAATTAGTAGGTTTAAGATTATTAGATTTCTTTTATTTTTAGAAATATAGCTAGATATTATATTAGTATATATTAGTAAGAGATTAAGGAAATAAAATATAAGACTAACTAGGTTAGGGGATAATAGCTATTTATATGGCCTTAAGGATAAGATTAATAGAGAGGAGACCTTATATTATAGCCTAATACTAAACTAAGCGATCTAATAAGGCAAAAAACTACTATATAATAAGGATACTATAGAAATAAGTAAGACCTACTATAATATAAGTAAATACTTATATATCGCGCTTACTTATAATAATATAAGGGCAATAAGTAAATAAGTATTATAGGTTTTACCCTAATAAGTACCCTAAGTATATAAAATATATTTATTATATTTTCTTATATAATAGTTACCTTAGCTATTAATATAACTTAGTTATACTTAATACCTTTAAGTATATTACTAGACGTAATTATACCCTTTGCCTAGAGTATACTACTTAATCCTCTACTAATATAAACCTAGTATAACTAGTTTACCCCTTGGGAAATATATAATCATTATATCTAGATAGGGAAGTAAGGGTAAGTAAAGCTATATATATTATTCTAATTTACTTAGTTAATTATAGTTAAATGCCCTCTTATTTAACTTATTTAACTATTTAAGGTTAAGGTTTACTTTTAGTTAAACATAGTTAAACTCGCCCCCGTTCGACCCGTTTAACTATACATTACTTCCTCCGGGGTCTATTTGTTCTATTCTGAGCTCTGATGTTTTCCATTTGTATCCTATTTGCTCTTTCTGCTCGTAATAGTCGTACTTATACTGTATGCCTAAAATGCTAAATCTTAAATTTTCTAAAATAGGCTATATAGCCCTAGGATTTTTAGGAAATTCATTTTAAATCTTTAACTAAAAGAGTTATAAACTAGTATTTTTTTTAAATTTTTAAAAAAGTTTATTAAGTAATATATATATATAAAAATAATACAAGAAATAGTTTAAATTCTATTGCGCTAGCGCTATAAGTATATAAAATCTAAAGAAAACTCTTAAAAGTAAGTTATATAGTAAATGATTTAATTTAAAAATTTGAGCTGTTTTAGGCTTAGTTTGAATTTCTAAGAATTATTTTAAAATCGCGATTTAAGGTAAAAATCTAAGTATGATACATAGTGAGATACGACGCATAGGTAATATATATATTATTAAGTTAATATTATATAGGTTATACATTAATAGGTTTTTATTTTATTTAAATTTTAATTTNGTTATATAGTAAATGATTTAATTTAAAAATTTGAGCTGTTTTAGGCTTAGTTTGAATTTCTAAGAATTATTTTAAAATCGCGATTTAAGGTAAAAATCTAAGTATGATACATAGTGAGATACGACGCATAGGTAATATATATATTATTAAGTTAATATTATATAGGTTATACATTAATAGGTTTTTATTTTATTTAAATTTTAATTTTTTTATTTATAATACTATTATTATTTATTTTATTATTATAAAAATTAATTAATTTATAAAAATAATCTAAGATTAAGTAAATAAACTATTTCTATTTAATCTTTATAGTAGCAGCTCCTAAGTTAAATACCTATTTAATTTATCTCTATATAAGGAGGTTATAGATAGTTATATTAGCAGCGAGGATAGCCTATCTAGACCTAACTTAGAATACCCGCGGTATTATAGTTATGCCGTCTTAGGGCACCAAAGGCGCCCTGCAGGGTAGCCGGAATATACCGCGTTAGGCAATTATGACCTTGATAGATCTATTATATATGCCTCTATCCAGNCTTAGAATACCCGCGGTATTATAGTTATGCCGTCTTAGGGCACCAAAGGCGCCCTGCAGGGTAGCCGGAATATACCGCGTTAGGCAATTATGACCTTGATAGATCTATTATATATGCCTCTATCCAGATTGTCATAAGAGTGCACCACGAGAGTCAGAGTGGTGTTATAGATTGTAAAAGACTAAAGGATAGAGAATATATAGTCTTTAAAGACTATAGGGTAGGTAATTGAGATTGGAGGAGAATAAGCAGTGGAATCAGTCCTTATAAAAAGCTGAATAGCTGAATAAGATATCATAGAGTAATAAAAGTGGGGAAGTAAATAAATAAGGTTAAAATAAAGAAGACTAGATTCTAATAGGTATTCTTATTGCTTGAATTGATTAAAGATCTAAGAAGCTATATCTAAGAGAGGGTTTATACCTTATATAGCAAATTGCTTAGAATCTGATAGCCCGATCCGGATAAAAGTTATACCGTCGGATAGCCCTAATTCCGGGCTTTAAGACCCTATTAGTTTTACTAATAACGGATAACTAGAAACCGAGTTATGGCATAATAGAAGTTAAAACCTATAGGGTTTTAAACTAAGATATTTAAAACCGGATAAGAAATACCCTTTGGAAGGAAATGGATTTAATAGCGTTATCGGGCTTTAAATAAAGCCCTAATGCCGAGATCACGTGACCTTCCTAAAAGGGTAATACGCCCAAAAGGGGCAATATAAACACTCCTTTATATCTTGCTTATCTAAGCATATATTAATTAGGTAAGCATACTATAAGAAAGCGCATAAGCTATAGTATAGGGTAGTATAATCCTAGGTATATATCCTATAAGCTTATTTCTTTAGAACTTTACTTATAAAAGACTTTCTTAATAATAAAGTATTTTTATCACGGCCTAAGAGACCTCTAGGCCCCGTAATAGGAAGGACCTACCTTTTTCTACTAATTATAAAGGATTAAGGTAGATTACGCCCTATAGGCTATGATCCCTTTAATTTATTAAGTAGGATTATAACGGCTTAGGCTCTATAAGCTATAATCTAGTATAATCTATCTCATAGCACTAAGTATATAGAATATACTTATTATACTTCCTTATATAATAGCTACCTTAGCTATTAATATAACTTAATTATACTTAATACCTTTAAGTATATTACTAGATATAATTACTCTCTTATTACTTAGACTATACTTAGTACTCTTTGTTAATATAAACTTAGTATAATTAGTTTATCCCTTAGGAAATATATAATTATTATATATTAATAGCTCTTATTTAGTAATATATTATATACTTTAAGTAATATTAGTATTATAGCACCTACTAAGATCTTTTTAAGATCTATATATATCTTATTATATAAGATAAGATATCTAAGGAATTTTATATCTAAGGCATAAAACTTATTTTTCTTAGGTTTTATTAATAACTTAGTATCTTATAGTATTTATAGTATTTTATAAATATATTTTATATATTTTATTTTTATTTTAAAGAAAATAAAGATATTATTTAAGTAATATATAATAAATATATCTAAATATTCTTATAGTATATTATTAATTATTTATTAAAATATAATAAATATATTAATAAGTCTAAAAAGCATAATAAGGTATTTAAATAATTTATACTTTATATATAAAATAGTTTTTTATTTATATTTTTTTTTAATTTAAATAAGATTATAAGCTCTTTTAAGGTTAAATATAATAAAGTATTTTATTTTAAAAAATTAATCTTTTAACTTACTAATAAGAGGTAATAATATATAATCCTTAATTATAATAATATTAAGTATTTTAAAGTTAATATAAAGTTAAAGCTTTTTATTTTTTTTAAAAATAAATATAATAAGGTATTTAATAAATAACTTATTTTCCTTAATATATCTTTTTTATAATCTATCTTTAATATATTTCTATAATACTAATAATTATATTTTATTAAATAAGTAAAGTTTATTAAAGCTAAGTTACTTTTTATTAATAAACTTAATCTCTAAGTTATAATAAGTATATTTAAGTAGATTTATTTTAAGTTTTTCTATAAAGAGCTTTTTATAGATATAATATTATAATAAAATATTCTTAAGCTATTTTTTTTTAATATCTTTTTAATTTACTTATGGTTTTTTTCTAATTAATAGAATTATTATATAATATATATAATTATTTATTAATTTTATTATTTCTATTTATTATAATATTTATATTATATCCTTTTAAGTAAAAAGGTATTTTATATTTATTTTTACTTAATTTCTTTAATATTTTTAATATAAGCTTAAGATTTTATATTATATCTTAAGTTATTATTTATTATAAAAAGTATTTTATAATTAAAAGAAAATACTTAATTAATTTTTTAATTAAAATATAAGTTAAATTATTATAACTATTAATACCTAAGTATAAGATTATATTACTTATTTAATATAATATTAAATAATATCCCTTAGTTTTTTCTTTTAATAAAAACTTTAAGGTAATTAATTTTATTATTAATAATACTATTATTATAATTAAAAGGGATTCTTTTTAAGTAAATAATTATATAAGGTATTTATTTATATCTTTATAATAGTTTAAGCTTATTTATTATTATTAGGTTAAAGTAATTTTACTTAGTTTTATTATTTATTAAAGTATTTAATTATTCTCTTTTAATTTATATTTTTAATTCTAAGTAGTATTACTTATATACTTTATTTATAAAATAAAAGCCCTTTTAGGGTAATTCTTTTTTATATTTATTTATTTAATGCCTTATATTAAATAAGGTATTTAATTTTTTAATATTATATAATTATAATAATTAAATTCATATTTATTATTTATATAAGCTTTATAATTATAATTACTTACCTAGCTATTAATCTAATCTTAATAATTTTATTTCGCGATTTAGTTATTTTTATTTAGTTAAGTAATATTAAGTTTTTCTTATTTTTCTTAGCTAACTTATTTCTATTAGTCCTTAATTTTATAGGTAATTTATTTTTTTTCTTAAATAATATAATAAAGCTTTAAGGAGTATTATATATTTATAATACTAATAGATTTATATTAATATATTACCTTATAGCCTTTTATCTTATCTTAAAGGTAAGGCTTATTTTTTAGCTAATAAAGGAATATAATAAGAATATAGTCTTATTTTTATTTTTTCTTTTAATAGATTTTATATTAATAATATTAATATAATATCTAAGAGATACTAATATATTCTTAATATATAAGGTATATTCTTATATTATCTTATAAATTAAAGGGTACCTTTAGGTATTAAGGGCTTTTAGCTAATTTTTTATAGTAAGCTTAGATATAGATTTCTTATTTCTTTATTATTTTTATATATTTTCTTATTATTTAAATATATTTTTCCCTTAGATTATTTTAATAATAATTATTATTCTTATTATATAATTAAAGGTAATTTCTTTTTTATAATTTTTTATTACTTTTCTTAGGCTTTTATTACTTAGAGTATTTTTAATATAATTCTTTTTATATTTTTTAAGTATTATATTTAAACTTAGTTTAATTAATATTATTACTATTTATCTTAGTAATCTAATTATAATAAGGTAATTTACTTTATAAATTTATTTTTTATTATTTATAAATCTTATTATATTCTTATAATACCTTAACTTAATATTAGAGGCATAAGGTATAATTATATTATATAAGATTATTTTATTTATAGTCCTTTTAGTAAATTATAATAAGTATTAAAAATTATGTATTTCTTTTATATCTTATAATTTATTTCTTATAATTAAAACCTTTTATAATAGCCTCTTAGAAGTTAGCTTATTTATATATTATTAATAGTTACTAGGCTAAGGCTAATACTATAGGGTTTTCTAGTTTAGCTTTAGTATATCTAGTTATAGTAATAATTTACTACTATGGGAGAGTATCTAGGCTTCTTTTCTTACTATCTAGTTCTAATAAAGGGTTTTATATATCTAGGTTAATAAGGTATAACTAGTAGACCTTTAGGGGTTTAATTAATTTATAGAGTTACTTCTTTATAATATTATTAATTATATAGTTATTAATAGCTTATTTTTTTATTAAGTAAGTAGCTTAATAAGGCATAGTAATTTCTCTAGGTTAAAGTCTTATTTTATTATATTCTTTTTATGCTTTTTTAAGTATCTTAGTAATATAAATAGTTATTTAAGGGTTATTATCTTAGTTAGTTATATTTAGGTATTTTTTATTTTCTAAGAGGTTTTATTATAGCTTTAATTAATATTACCTTTTTTTAATATCTTATTACTTTTTTTAATATTTATTAGCCTTATAGCCCTTTTTATAATAATAATAATATTTAATATCCTTATTATCCTTCTAGGCTACTCTAAGTTCTATAAGTCCTATATAAGTCCTATAGGATATATTGCCCTTAATTTATTTTTTCTTTAAGACTAATTAATATTATTCTTATTACCCTAGATTTATTCTTTATTAGATTTTTTTTATATATTACTTAAACTATTAGTTATTAATATTAATAATTATATTAATATAGTCTTAGAGGTTATTAAGTTTTTCTATCTTATAGAGTTTATCTTTAACCTTATCTTTAAGTCCTTTATAAAATATAATCTAAAAAGTATTTATTCCTTAGTTAAAAAATAAGATAATTTATATAAACTTAGCTATATAAATTAATATAGCCTTTATTTATTATAAGTTCTTAAGTTTCTATATAACTTATTATTTTTTATTAATAATTTTAAAGTTTTATTTAATTATATCTTTAAANGCCTTTATTTATTATAAGTTCTTAAGTTTCTATATAACTTATTATTTTTTATTAATAATTTTAAAGTTTTATTTAATTATATCTTTAAAGTTTTTATATTTAATAAAAAAAAATTAGGTTTCTTTAGTAAGCTTATTTCTAAGAAAATTATATAGCTTAAGCTTAAACTAAATAAATATATTACTTATAAGATATTTATTAATATATAAGACCTTACTTTTAGTATTAATTATCTAAGTAAAAGAATATTATTAATATACCCTAAGGGATATAAAAAATATTCTAATATAAATAACTTACTTACTAAATAGCTCTAAGTCCTTAGGCTTAATAATTTTATTAATATCTTTATAGGTTATATTAGTAATATTATATTTAAATATTAGGTTACTAAGGTTATAGACTTAGTATTATATTAGGTTATTTTATTAGGCTTAGAATATAATAAGTTAATTAATTTAGTTTTATTATTTATTAATAGTTTATTAATATTATTATTACTATTATTTTATAGCTTAATAGAAATACTTTTATATATTATTTATAGATATTTTTATACTTATAAGCTATTCTTAGGTAATCTTAGTATTATTTTATATATTATTTAAGAGGTTATTATATTAGGCATTTAAGTAGTTATATTTATTTCTAAGTTTATAGACTTTATCCTTATGCGAGGCTAGGGTAATATATTCTCTATTATTATTATTTATATATATTAAGATATTAAGTTCCTCTAGCTTAATCGCAGGCTATCCTTATTAAGATATAATAAATAGCTTATTATGGGAGGTAAAAAGAGATCTAATATTAGGCACTATAGTAATAATATTACTTAGAGTATATAATATATTATTAAATAAGAGTTATTAATATATAATAATTATATATTTCCTAAGGGATAANATTAAGATATAATAAATAGCTTATTATGGGAGGTAAAAAGAGATCTAATATTAGGCACTATAGTAATAATATTACTTAGAGTATATAATATATTATTAAATAAGAGTTATTAATATATAATAATTATATATTTCCTAAGGGATAAATTAGTTATATTAGGTTTATATTAATAGGGAGTACTAGGTATAATCTAAGTAATAAAGGTATAAGTTATATCTAGTAATATACTTAAAGGTATTAAGTATAACTAAGTTATATTAATAATTAAGGTAGCTATTATATAAGAAAGTATAAATAAATATATTTTATATACTTAGGGGTAACTTATAATTATAAGTCGCGGCTTATAATAAGTTATAAGTAACTTTATAAGCCTAGGTTAGGCTTATAGTATATACTATAAGTTACTAGTCCTAATTAGTCGTCTGTTATAGAAATATATATAACTGGGTTTTATGCTATAATAAGTCTATTTATTATTATTAAGTTAAAGTAATTCTACTTAGTTTTATTATTTATTAAAGTATTTAATTATTTTCCCTTAATTTATATTTTTAATTCTAGGTATTATTATTTATTTACTTTATTTATAAAATATAAAGCCTTTTAGGGTATTATATCTTTATATTTATTTATTTATTACTTTATATTAAATAAGGTTTTTAGTTTTTTAATTACATAATAATATAACTAAGATAATTAAATTTCTATTTATTATTTATATA
Organism: Fusarium cf. falciforme; assembly: GCA_011033785.1. Lineage (NCBI taxonomy): Eukaryota > Fungi > Ascomycota > Sordariomycetes > Hypocreales > Nectriaceae > Fusarium > Fusarium cf. falciforme. The sequence goes on along the minus strand of WESZ01000154.1, from coordinate 54,028 downwards.
TATTTTATAATAATAGTTATTTTTTATATTATCTTATTATTATTAATAGCTTTTTTTTCCTATTCTATTTTCTTTATATTAGGCATTACTTAATTTTAGTAATAATAATTCTTTTAAATAAGCCCTATTAAGGCCTCTTCTTTTAATATAGTTAATATATTCTTATAAGACCTTATTTATTAGTTTATAATTTTTTTTAAGTAAGATTAAATACTTTTATATTATTTTTTATTTATAATATTTCTTTAATAAGTTTTAGTATTAAATCTTTTTTTTATTATGTATTTTATTTATTTATATATAATTAAGACTTATTATTTATATTATAGGTATATTTCTTTCTAATATAAGGTAATTATTATATTAAGGTAATTTTAATTAAGTATTTCTTTTTATTATATTATAGCTTATTATATTATACTAATAATTTATTATTTTAAGCTAATGGTTTTTTTCTTACTAAGGTAAAATTATAATATAGTAATATTAAGTCTCTAATATTATTTCTTAATTTTATATTTAAAACTTTTATAAATAAAGTATGGTTTAATATTAAGTTAATATAATTAAACTAGAAAATAATTATTTCTCTATTTATTTAAAATATATATATTATATTAATAATTTTTATATAATACTTATAAGATCTCTTTATATTATAAGTATATAAATATTATTTATTAATTATCTTATAAGTTATATTAAGGGTTAATTTATCTTAGGTTTATAGCTACTTTTTTATTATATACTTATATTAATATCTTTTATATTATTTATATATATAATTCCCTAGCTAATTAAATATATTAAGTAGCTATACTTAGCTAATAATATTTTTTAATTTTTTTTAAATTAATATTTTGGAATTAGTTTCTTAAAATATTATATATAATTTATACTATTATTAATAAAGCTATGAGGTATTTTATTTTTATTATATATATATTTTTATTAAGTATTAATTATTATTAATAAGTTTATAATCCTTATATAATTTAATAATAATAATAGTTTCTTAATTATATATTAAGGCTTTTTGTTATTTACCTTTAATAATAAGTTCTAAGTATTAAGGTTAATAAAATATAATTAATAAACCTTTAAGGGCTTAATTAATTTATAAAGTTATTTTTTAATAATACTATTAATTATATAATTATTTTTTATTTATTCTTCTATTAAGTATATAGCCTAATAAGGCTCAATAATTTCTCTTAGCTAAAGTCTTATTTTATTATATCCTTAGCATATTATCCTAAGGCTCTTAGTAATATAAATAGCCATCTAGGGTTCTTAGTTTAATTTAGTTATATTTAGGTATTTTTTATTTTCTAAAAAGGCCTATTATAGTCTTAATTAATAATACCTTTTCTTAATATTTTATTATTTCTTTTTATATTTATTAACTTTATAACCCTTCTTATAATAATAATAATACTTAATATCTTTTTATCATTATTAGGTAGCCCTTAATTCTATAAGTCTTAGGTTTACTTTATAAGAGGTATTATATTATTATTTTTTACTTTAATTAATTTTAAAATAAAAGTTATTAGTTTTATTATTATTAAACCTAGGGTTTTAGAGCCTTTTCTATAAGATTTATTAATTCTTAATTATAATTACTTTATTAATATAATTAATAAAATTATTAAGTTATTTTTCTTTATAGAGTTTTATTTATATTTCTTTTTTAAATTTATTAAAAAAAATACTATTAAGAGTTTTTAATTTTAGTTAAGCTTTAAAATAAATTAAAGATATTTTATTTTATATTTTAAGGTAAATTAGGTTTATCTAAGTACCTTAATTTCTTTTTTAGCTTATACCTTTTTATTAATAATTTTAAAGGCTTAATATAATATTATTTTAAAGGCTTTATAATCTAAGTAAAAATAATAAGTATAAGATAATTATTAATTAGCTAAAGCTATAAGGTATTCCCTTATAATAAGTTTAAATTATATAATTATATACCTCTTAAATCTTTTTATAATATATTAAATCTTATTAATTACTAAGGTAAATTATATTAAATACTATATTATAAATAGCTTTAGTTAAATAAGAAATATAAGTAATTTATAAGTAATTTTATTAAAAGGTTCTAAGGGATTTAGTTTTTTAATTTCTTTTATATTTCTTTTCTTTATAATAATAATAGCTATATTATAAATAATTTAAATATTATTTAAGTATTCTATATTTTAGATATATTAATTTTTACTTATTTTCTTAATAAGGTTATATATATTATTTATTTTACCGTCTATAATATTAATCTAGGCTTAAAGGTATTTAATATCTTTATTATTAGAATTATTTATATATATTCTTATCTTAGTTAATTAAGGTAAGTATAATAGGCATAGGTAATTAAGTAATAAGCGAGACCTATTAATAATTATTAATAAGTATTACTTAAGTAATTATTATATTTAATATTATTTAAGGTAATATAAGTAATTTACTAAATAAGAGCTATTAATATATAATAATTATAGGATTTTTAAAAAATAAACTACTTATATTTAGTTTATATTAATAAAGGATTATTAATATTATCTTAAAAAAGGTATATAGGTTATATCTAGTAATATACTTAAAGGTATTAAATATAATTAAGTTATATTAATAGCTAAAGTAGCTATTATATAAGAAAGTATAATAAATATATCTTATATATCTATATTACTTATTCTAGACTAATAGTTTTAAGGTTTAGTCTCGGGTAAGACTAATATTTTTAATATTTAGTCCTAGGACTAATAAGAATAAAGCTTAGTCCCTTTAGTCCCTACTTAGTTAAGCTATTCTACTAGGCTTCCCTGCCTGACCTATGTCATAGCCGTAATAGTAAAGAAAAAGCTTACCTCTGCTATAAAAGAGAAGTAGGTTATTAATATAGGGGTTTTATTATAGCGCTAGCTATTATTTAATTATATCTTCTTTATAAGAGTAAAGCTTATTACTTATATAAATATAATAATAATAATTTCCTTTTTAAAAAAATTAAAAAATATAATAAATAACTTTTAAATAATAAAAAAGTTAAATAAATAATAAATCTTAAATAAGTTATATTATAAGCTTATATCTAAAATATATAATTACTTATTATATAAATACTAAGAAATTAATAAAACCTGAAAATATATTAAAATAATATTTATTTTTCTATATATAAAGAAATTATTTTAATAATTATTAACTAATATAACTTTTATATAAAACTTAAGGTATAATATTACAAACCCTATAAGAAGCTATTACTAGTCTTTATTATATAATAACTATAAGACTTAATTACTATAGATTTTATTATTAAATTACTCTAATTAAAAGAAGTAATTATTAAAAACTTTATAATAATATTTTTATTATTATATATAAACTTAAAAATCTCTTTACTTTATATCTTATAGAGAATTAATAATAATTAAAGAATTTACTTACTTTTTTTATTTTTATATTACTAAGATATATAATATATTACTTAAAATTCTTATTAATTAAGAATTATTATTTACTTTAAAATTCTAATATGATTATATAAAATACTTAGGAATTAAGTATAAGCTCTTTATTATATATTATAAATAAATAAATAAATATATTAAATATATAAACTAAATATTAAAATAATATTCTTAATATTATATTAATTATATATAAACTAATTAGGTTAAAAGGCTATTAGCTCATAGCTAGTTTATAATATGGCTATAAGTAAAAATATAAAAATTACAAGAGCTAATATAAATATAAACTTAATATAGAAAGTTTATTTCTTAAAAGTTATATAATTATTTCAAAAGTTTAATAACTTATTATATTATAATTAATATATATTAACTCTAAATATAATACAATACTATATTTTTAGAACTAAAATACTAAATTCTTTATTAACTATTAATCGTGCTATCCCTGCATAACTCTAATAGCTGGGAATGTATATGAGAAGCAAGCCTCTTTTCCTCGACCTGGCTGACCAAGACTGCAAGCTCCTGCCTAGATTCCGCGTCGATGTTTCCAAGCTGAGAAGCTCTCGAAACACTGCTCGCAAGAAGGTCCATGCAGTCGCGGTACACGCCTGCATTTTGCGATCGATCAGCAAAGATAGAGAGTATTGCCGTACAGTCTCTGATAGCACGGTCAACAGTTTTTGATACCGTTATGGCCCGTCGCCAGACGATGTATATCATCGTGACACCTACTTGGAATATGAAGAGTATCTTGGAAACATTAGTACGCCGTGGGCTTTTATTGTCGGGGAACGTACATCAAACCAGTGTTTGGGCAGATGTGTTCTCTTTTGAAGTGCCCTGAAGGTTGCACAAGCCTCACAGCAGACTTGCAGAAGCTCGTCCATGATTTCTGATGTTGTCTCAATGGAGATAGAGCTGTACAGCACAACTCGGGTCATGTGTCCGACGTAAACCACGCCAAGAGGGCTTGCATGGCCTTCCCTGTTTAGATGACTGTTTCTATTGTCAGTTCAGCAAAGTTGTAAGCTTCAAAACGTACCCATTCGCGAACACCTCCTCACTTTTGACCCATCTGTCGATCTCGGCCCGCAACTCACGCAGACGTAGGGTTCTCGAATCGGGAGGTAGTCTTCGCATTGTGGTGAGTATCTCTGAGTGAAGTCGTCTGATCTTGCACATATGGGCAAAATAGCGTAGATCAAAACTGTACAGCACTCCGGCCGAAGAATCCGGGATGTCAGCAGCCCAGGGCATGAAGAACTGAGGCTCGGGCTTGACTTCATATGAAGGCGTCTCAATCCACTCGTCCGGCGGATAGGGAGGAATGCTTAGTGTTATCGCAACAACTTTGTCCAGGCTTGAAAGTGTTAGACACATGTAATTCAGGACGGCGTATTACTCACCAGTAGATGCACCACCAAGCTTTGATCTTCATGTCGGCTTCGTGAGTGCCATCGTTGGTGAGACAATGAAAACCGTGCAGGATGGCAAAGCGCATCGCCATACCAACGATATGTACAACCCGCTCTGTGTTTTCGCCATGAAGCGCGAGGATCGCGTGGAGTAGCATAGCCTGGACTCGACCAAAGGGATTGAAAGAGGCATCCGCTATAATGGTTTGTTCTTGAACAACCAATTCCTGGCGCTGTCGGCGGGTTGTGCGATCAAGCCATGCGTGTTGGAGGATGGCACCGTTGGCAAAGATCTATATGTGTGAGCGAGTTTCAGACACGAGAGGAGGCTGAGCACATACCAGCTTCAGAAGACACATGGACCAGCCTTTGTCGTTGCAGGTTGCTATCTCGCCCGTTTTCCATTTGAGATAGGCTGTGCTGCACTCCGCTACGTCGAGGAAAGGATAGCGAGGGTGAATGATCTCAAAGTATGTCTGGAAGAAGGAGGCGCCTTCACGAACTGGAACATCAGCCATTGTGGCGTCTGCTGATGCGCCTAGGGAGTGCGAAATATCTGTTGTGCAACTCCCTGGGTCTACCGAGTTGTTTAACTGTGTAGCTGGCTGCTGGGCGATAGAGAACAAGTTCTCGTCCTGGTATGAGAAGTCGAAGGTGAAGGCTGTGTTCCCCGGGGAATGTATTGGGGGCAAGTAGAATTGGTTTAGAGGATCGGTGAAGCCCTGGAGCTCTGTGTAGACGTTCTCTTGTGTATTTCGAGTCAGAGGGCCACCAGAACCAGTATGAACTTGGGCCGTTGTCTCTGAAGTCTGTTGGCTGAGGCGAGCCTGGAAATTCGCGATCTGTTGCTCAAGGTCCTTGACATACGAGACTGAATACGTGTCAGTAGGCTCATGACTAGCAGGTACACATTCTAAGAAGTTCATTTAGCAGCTACAATCAGTTGTGAAATGCAGATGATGACACTGACCAGCTTTGGCCGACCTGCAATTCCGGCAAGCACCCTGGTCATGACCATCGCACCGCTGCTTTCTCGCTCTGCATCTTTGACAAGCCGTCGCTTTCTTCCGCCGAAGCATTGGCATCCTCGGCGGTGTAGAACTTCCTACCGGGCTTTGATTTGGTCGCATATCGTGCTCCTCCGAAGACCTTTTCTGATTAATTGCGACAACTGGCGATGCTGGAAAGATTGGTTCAGAGGCTTTTGGTCCGACATCTCCGATGCGCCCCACTTGTCGGAGCCTTTCGGCCCCTCAGCAGTCCCTCTGGCGCCACCGAGGGGCTTTCGGCTTTTGACTCCGATGTCCTCCAAAGTCCTTGAGGATAACATGATCCGAAAAGCCGACAATTCGTATGTCGATGGCAAGGCTTGCGATAGTATAAAAGGCCCTTCACTCCAATAGCAAACGATGGATTTCACATTCTCACATTCTCACGTTACCACTTCAAGTCCTCTTCGTCTCTTCCTTCACCATCACCTCAGCCACCACCATGAGAAATCAGCTAAGATACCCAGCCGGCCAGCAAAACAAAGTGCACCGGCTGGCAGAAAAGCGAGCGGCGTACGACATCGAGACAGTCCATAGCATCATGAACCGGTCGCTTGTTTTCCACGTCTCATTCCAACCTGACGCCGAAAATCCATTCCCTACTACCATCCCCATGCTTGGCGCCATGGGAAACTTTGACTATCCCAGCGCCGGCTTAAATGAGCCTCAAGACGCCTACATTCACGGCTACATCTCCGCCCGGATGACCAATTTGGCGAGGAAGGCAATGGATGATGGACTTCCAGGCTTACCTGTCTGCCTTTCTGTCGCGAAGGTCGACGGCCTCATCCTAGCTTTAAGCGCATTCACACACTCGTGCAACTACCGCTCAGCAGTCCTATTCGGACACGCAAGCCTCGTCACAGATGAGCCAGAGAAGATGTGGGCGCTGGAACTGCTCACCAATAAGATCATCCCCGGCCGCTGGGACCAAGTCCGCCAACCACCAAACAAATTCGAGCTCGTCCAGACGCAGATACTGCGGGTTCGAGTCACCAGCGGCAGTGCCAAGGTGCGCGCAGGGCCGCCGGCGGATGATAAGGAGGATGTTCAAAATGCTGAAGTGATGGCGAAGGTGTGGTCGGGGTATGTTCCACTGGTGGAGAGCATGGGAGAGCCGATTCCTAGTGCGTACAATAAGCTTGAGGAAGTACCGGAGCATGTCAGAGATCTTCAGGATGGGTTCAATAAGGAGGCGGATGCGTACAATGAGAAGCTGGTCAAGCAGGTGCGGGAGGATGTGATCGCGTGGGGGACGATATGATAGATTCACTGTCATCACTTTTTGCAGGCTAGCAGCTAGACTCCGGTATTTGCGACATGCATCGACGTCTTTATTGCGTGTCAGTTCCCTTATGGGCTGCAATGTCCTTCTTTGGGATGTCGACCTCGATGGTTTACCTTTTCATCTAGCTACTATAGCTTAAGGTATTATAAAGTAGGGCTATTTATATAAATCGCCTTAATTTATATATATTACTTATTATTATTTCTAAGATAATTCTTTTTTTTTTTTTTTATATTATAAAAAGGCCTTTTTAATCTGCGCCAGCACTTCTCGCAAACTGGATTGCGACTGAGAGCCAGTAGCTGTTCACTCTGTCATTGATGGAAGTGATATGGTAACTCAGCATGAGAGTTCCCTGCGACGTTCCGACATGGTCCCTACCCTTGTCTAGGTTGAAGAGGGCCTGTGGGCATGTCAGTTGTGATGCTCAAGGTTGTCAATCCTTGGGTATGAAATATGTACTTGGGCTTGATTATAGAATCTCAATCTTGCTTGTGGCACCGAACAGAAGCCTAGGATGCGGATAGTAGATCGGGAAACGAACTAGCTCTGAAATCAGCATCTTCATCAATCCCAAGTAACTCCTTGGTCAGATAACGTACTGGACAGGCTAAGAACAGCATGGCTTGCACGACAAAGAGAGGCAGCTTGTCAGAGCCGATGTACTTTGCGTAGACATTCCAGAACACGGATTCATTTAGAAGCGGTAGTGTCGGGTGTATATGTAGGAAATACTGCTCCATAAACTCATCGAGCAACTGCGTTTTGGCAGATGAAGGGATTCTCGAAGCTCCAGATACACAACGTCCTCCTGATTCAGGTGATAGATAAAGTCAGCCAGGATGAAAGGATAGCATGAGAAGAGAACCTATCCGCCCCATTCCCCAGAGATTGGTGCTTCAGACGCTGGTGCGATTGGGGTATCTGACAATCTCCCAGGGTTCTCGTAATTTGCTGACTTGAAGAAAGATTGAAATGGGGAGGTTTCGTCAGCTTTGAGAATAGCATCGGTCGAATTAGCTTGGACAATAGAATTGTGTGAGTGTGGCTGTTGACCCGGCATGTTCATGGTTGGGACCATGCCCTCTGGTTCGGATTCAGGCTCATCCATGGCGCGTATAGTGTCGAGGTCCGCTAGAAAGCTCTCCAGCTCTGCTACGACGCTCGTCGACTCCTCACTCAAGACACAAGAAATGCTTATACGTTCAGTTGGGAGCGAGTTGTGCAGCGACGACGGCCTATGAGCTAGGTCCATAGACCGACTGTTTTGGGGGGAGGTGAGATTTGTGCCATCTTCGGCCGGAAGTTGTGTTCGTGGTTGCATGAATAGTAAGCCTCGCTCTTATTGAGAAGATATAACTAAACGATAGCCGGCGTTATAATGAAACCCCTGTATTAATGACCGCTCCTCTTTTGCGGCGGAGGAAGCTCACTCTTTGCTCCGTCGGGGTAGGACATGGTGAAGTCCAACTTGCAGTTGGTGCATGATATCCCGCATTGCGAAACATCACAGCGCACTTTTCTCACCCGGCCGGGAAGACAGGCGTATCGTGCCCGCCGTCTTCTGTTCGGCTTTGAAGCCGTGTTTATACTCGCTTCGTCCAGAGAGGCGTCTCTTTGAACAGTAGAGTCTATGTTGATAGATAAACTCCTAGGTAGTGCTTCCAAAGAATGGGGAATAACTGAGGGAGTCCAAGCTTTCTCTAGTAGCGCTTAGCAATAGGTTTTAGGGGCGTGCTAGCGAGAAACACCAACTGTCATTGGATTCTGACTCGCTCCTCGGCCATTGCCGAGACAGGAAAATCGGAATTGCTTACCGCCTGTCGATCGTCATTTTGTTCGGTAATAAACCTGCTTGTGATCGGCAACCCCGGATTAGATACCATGTCTATGCTGCGAATCCGGGTGCATTGTGACGGACTGGTCTTATGGCTGCTGCTAATAGGGTTAGCTGAGGTATCTACTATATAAGAGAGGGCGAATGAGTACGTACTATATACTTCGGTGTGTTTCCCTTACTCGTGGATATAATCGTGAGGCTCGCTCTTTTGCGCGTGAGGCTCACGTTTATCATCGTGAGTGGTAGGGGCCACTCACTCCTTGGTGGGTGGGTGTGTGTTGTAGACACGTGACCAAAGGTGTGGCGTCGTGACAATTTGCCACTCAATATCTACCACCTTTAATTCTGATGCAAGCCCGATATCATATCTTGATACATTCGTCGAACAGTGCTGCTGTTTTTAATTTATTTACAACTTAAACTACTTCTTTATACCTGCGTCATATTTGAACAGTTCCGTGTAGCAGCGGTAACCTGCCCTATTTATTGCATGACATAACTATAATATAATATATGTCGTCCTGAACTAATTCTGAGCCAAATCCACAATAGACTGCGCAGTATCCAAAACTATCTCCTGCCACTCTTTCATAAAGTCGCCAGATTGATAATCATCGTGTGTCAGGTCCATGTAACCAGATGGAGACTCCTCTCGGGGAACGACACCAAGAGCACGACCTTTTTCTACAAGTTACTAGATATTCATAATCCTATAGGTAAGCTTACCGTTGATCGTTCTATCGGATGCAATCCGGAGTACTGCCGTGGTAGAGTCGTCCACAGTGGCAAATTTGACGGCCTTGCTCTGAAGATAGTCGATGATGGTGTCTGACAGAATTGGTGTCTTGACATACCTATTATTACTCCTTGTTAGGCCTGCGTAGTAGGTTCACGATGGGGTTGGATCGCCACTTACCAAGGAGCCACCAGCCCAACTCGAATGTTTTCGTTGAATGCTGTGCGACGAAGGTTTCTCATCAATCCTCTGACTCCCCACTTCGAAGAGTTGTACTGCGGAGAGCCGGGCTGGTCAGCATATGCAGCGATGCTGGATATGAGGATCAAACAACGATCGCGAACGTCGTCGACTGGCTGTCGCCTGAAGTAATGGAATGCTAGCTTCGTGGTGTAGGCGACGCCCAACAGATTGACTTCGATAATTCTAAGATTGGGCTTCTTGGGCCTGGAGGAGGGCTCTACGCAAACGATTAGCGTTCTTTGTTGCTAGAGGCAGATACTTGTGAGTCCAAACCTTGCAGCGTGAATAAGTCATCTGCTCCCACAACACCTGCATTGGCTACCACGATATCGCAACTCTTGGAGGGAGAGTTCTGGACAGCAGCCTCAAAAACAGAGACTTGGTCTTCCCACACGCGTACATCGCATTTCACAAACTGAGCTCCGCTGTCTTGAGTCAGTGTTGGTTACTAAGACAGGACAGGGCTTTTCGTGAAAGAATGGATACCTGGATAGCTCGGACGCTGTTTTTTCACCAGCCTTGGAATCGTAATCAGCAATGGTGACGTAGGCTCTGCACGGCGTTTGTCAGCGCCCTCTTCAACAGCATGAAAGCCCAGTAGAAGGGAATAACGAGCCTACCCAGCCTTGACAAATGCCTCTGCATATGCCTTTCCGAGACCACTTGCCCCTATATCAAGTCAGGCTTGCGCTATGGTTTCTCAGCAGACCTTGGAGTTGCTCACCTCCAGTTACAATCACAGACTTTCCACTGAGATTATCAAGATTTAGAGGAGTAGTTGGATCGACAGGGCCATCGTCTCGATATCGAGCAACACTCATGATGGGCCAGTGATACCAGATAAGGTAGCGTGGTCAGGAGTGTAAGGAAGATTGAAATGAAGGCAATCTTTTGAGGGCGTCGGTAGCTTCTGGTAATAAAGTATTATTCCTATCTATTGACATAATTTCTTTCCCGCGGCTCTGAACGTTCACCGGCAATTGCCGAGCCTGTTTCCTGTCTCACCCTTTTTTTTGTTTAGGGGGGGGGCGAGGCAATACACGTCTCAGTGACCAGCCACTCGGCCTTCGGTTCAGAGCTGTGTTGTAATGTCCGAGGCTCGGGTTTTCATCGACGAGATGGGGATGGGGGCCAATCGGGTTACGTCCTCGGGTTATAAATCCGACGTGCCGAAGTTCCCGGCAATATCTATATATCCGGACCTGAAAGATACCAAACAGCGCATGCAGTCGATAGATAGAGGGCATGTGCTTCTTCTGGATATACTACGTAAACTTGCAGCCAGTGTGCTACTCTCACCTACTGGGCCAGCCATGTTGGTAATCAGTCCCACGCCCAGTATGGAAACCCACGGCGCCCAGCCTGAATTCAACGCGCATCTCTCGGTTCCTCACCCTGACTGGGAACAGATCGCGAAGGATCGCGGCGACCTCGAGAAGAGACTCGACGAATTGTACCAAAAGCCTATACACGAGTTCCGAAAGGTGCCCTACGTACCGCCTCCCTTACCGTCCAATGTTCCTGAGTCGGGGCGCGATATCTCCATTTCTGACGGCAGTGTCACGGTCCGAGATGGTGCAAGTATCCGTATTCGCGTGTACAAGCCCCTGAATATAAGCAAAGGCCACACACTATTCTTGAATATCCATGGAGGCGGTGAGTTGCCCCAAGTGGCCTCTCGATTGACGACCCTCTGGTTGTAGCTGACTCTGGCGCAACCATCAGGATGGACTACTGGTCGTCCGGAGACTGAAGAATGGCAAAATCGACTGATAGCGTATCGGACCAAGGTCATCGTTGTGAGTGTTGATTACCGACTGTATGATGTATCGTGCCTAGTAAATCAGATACTGTGAGACTCATATAAACTGTAGAGCTCCCGAGTTTCCTTTTCCGTATGCCCTTAACGACTGCTGGGACGTTTTTGACTGGGTAAGTAGTTATTGCTCTACGATTTCCCGGAAAGAATTGGAAAATGTTGACCTATGGCAAAAAGACTAGGAAAAATGCAGAGAGCTTGAGAGTAGATCCCACCTCCATTATTATCGGAGGTGGCAGTGCGGGCGCCAATGTGGTAAGCATTCCATCCATTCCGAGGAGATACACAGAGTTGAAGTAACTTCTAACTTGCAACTCAGTCAACTGTCCTTGTTCAACTTGCCCGTGATCGGGGTGTCCAAGGTGTCACCGGCCAGGTGCTTAACATTCCGGTTACCTGCCACCCCGACCACTTCCCCAGCTCCAAGTATAGCTATACATCGTTTGAGCGGAACAGCCATGCTCCTATAGTTAACGCGTTAAGGATGCGAAAATTCTGGCATAATTACCTTCCTGCCGCCGATGCGACCCCCTTGGCTAGTCCATTATTAGGTCAGCTCCAAGACCTACCGCCCACACGTTCGTTAAGTCTCCTGTCCATGCTTCATCTCAAAAGCTGCGTTCAGTAGTAACACTCTGCAGTCATACAAGTCGCAGGAATGGATCCTCTTCGAGATGAAGGCATCGCGTATGCAGAAGCCCTTCGCTCTAGCGGGTATGTGCGCTCGGCTCCTGCATTATGAACTTAACGGGTTGCTAAACATACCATAGTGTCGATGTTACGTTCAAACTATATCCGGGTGTACCTCACGCGTTTTACTGCTTTCCTCAGTTAAGCCAGTCTGTAGAGTATATGGAGGCCATAATTGAGTGGATTTCGAAGCTGGTACCCCTCAAGAAGGAGCATTCTTAGAACCATCTCAGTATTACGGCATACCATATAAATATGCAAGCGTGTAATAGACATTAAACTACTCAATAGCAAGATCTCTTGGAATAAGAGTATAGTGATACACTAGCCATCGGCCAGAGGCTGTTTCTAACCTTTTTACTATGTGAATCATTCCTGCCGAGCCAAACCGTAGTGTTTAGTTGTTTTGCTGGCATAGATATTCATTAATTGAATATGCATCAGCGTTCTTTAACATCCTGCGGTCACAGGACATAGGTTCACTTATCAGATTTGGATGAAATGAGAGATACAGCAATAAATTACGCTATACTACGTACTCTACATAATTAGGTGCCTCTCGTCTACTGCCTAAGGAAAAATCGACAGTTAAGCAAGGGAATATGTTATTGAGCACAGAGATTCTCTCAAAAAGGATTTCAGTATTTGCCAAACATTAGCACTTTAACCTGATCTATAGTATATCTTCAATATAAAGAGATAGGGTTAGTGAGAAATTTGGCAGGCACGTCTACATGTTTACTCCGCAGATATTCGGCAACGCCCTTGCCAAGCATGTCGATCCTCGTACTGCTAGCAGCACCGCCTCCAAGGAAATCCATAAAGCGGAAATGCACTGCCATGATCTGCTGGAACTCGCACCTCTCCACCCCGATCCCTCTGCGGTAGTCATTGCCCAGCAACTCGATGATCTTGGGCACCGTCAGGTAGGACTGCAGCCAACGATACTCCTCTGCCGAGCGGACAAAGAAGCCCACATTGCAATTGTCTCCCTTGTCGCCCGAGCGAGCGTGTGCTACGGCTCCCAGAGGGACTCTATTTGTAAAGCCAAAGTCTGCGAGGGCCGTTGGATTGGCGGTTTCGGCACTCGGGCGCTTCCCCAGCGAAGCCCCGGTTATGCCATGGTGCTTGACTTGGATAACCTCATCACCGATCACCACCCGATGAGCAAGCTTCTCATACGATATCAGGCCAGCAAATAGCTCCATGAACATTCTGGGCGACATGGTGCGGAAATCAAGAGACATATGATAGCCTGTATGCCATTCCTGTTTCAGACTCGTCGCTTCTCACTTCTCAGATAGCGGCGAAACACTAACCTGCATAGAGTTGCATGCGAAGAGCGTAGATCTTCTTGCGGAAATAGTCTTCTCTGATGTCCTCCTTGGCCTTGGCCTTGACCAGGACTCGAACGGAAACAGTGCCAAGCGCCTGGCTGCTGGGGTCTGCGATATTGGCCCCATATCTCTCGATACTTATCTCAGTAAAGTTAGAGTCCTTGAAAGCGTATCCGATCTGCTGTCGCATGAAACGTTCTTTGGCGTCCAAGTCCAGACCGTTCATGTAGAAAGTTGCCTCGGCTTGATAACCACCCACCGATACTACAATCGCCTTGGTGTTGGACGGCGGGGGACTACCGACTGCGCCAGAGATTCTCACACGATCCTTCCGGGAAGTATTTCGGATGGCAACATTGCTGATGTCGGCCGTGACGTCGGGGTTTATGTAGTGCTGGCCCTGGAGCTCGTATAAGAACTGCGCTCGCACGTTGAACTCGTTAACGAAGCCCGCACTGCCAGGTTGCTTGGTGATGATGGTGGTGCCGTCATGAGCGATCTCAGCAATAGGAAATCCAAGGTCTGCCAAGCGATCAAGATGACTTCTCACACCGGTAAAGTTGGACCCCGTAACATAAGGCCCGCACTCGATGAGGTCTGACAAGATCAGCACTCTACTCAGCCTGCAAAGTCTGCTCAGTCGTGTCCGTTTACTCACGTCCTGCTACAAGTGCCCCAGCAATTCTGTCCCAATCATCATGTGACCAATTGTGCCACCATGCGGCCAGGGCTATGACAGGGCTTGCATCTGTGACACGGCCACAGATGACGAGATCTGCATCGTGCCGTAGCGCCTCGACAATGCCCCAGCCACCGAAATAGGCCACGCCGCACAGAGGCTGCTTGCCCCAGCTCTCGAGTGTCGTTTCCGGCTTGTCCAGGTGGCGGATACCGCCTAATTCTTGCTGCTTTGCCTTGTTGACCACGATGTCGGAGATATCGTCTCCCTCTACATAGGCGATTTTGAGATGGCCGAGCCCGTGCTTTTCACAGATTTTTTTGGCCATCTTTGCACATTGGACTGTATTCAGGGCGCCAGCGTTGGTAACGAGCTTGATATTCTTGTCGGCAATTATTTCGATGCAGTCATCCAGTTGCTCCAGGAAGCCAACTTCGTATCCTTTGGTCGGATCATCTAGCTTCCGAATTGCATTCCAGGCAATATTGAGTTCCGAGAGCCAGTCGCCTGTAATGGCATCCAGTGACCCCTCCGATACCATACGATGCCTGCTCGTTGATTAACATCTTGCCTAAGGTGGGTATCAGGCTGTCTTACATGGCGTGGGGGCAGTCCTCCATTGCCCCAGCCACATTTCCGATCACGATGGGGCGTTTAAGCTCCATGACGGTGCAATGAGGTAGGTCGTAGTTGGTCTATAAGACTTCAAGACTTAGGAGGCCAACCTGCTCTTCAATATATGTACATGTAGATAGAGTAAGAGATGAAGGTGCTGTCTATGCATCAATACTTTGTAGAGCCTGGCGTTTATATCCATCGATAAGCTTCAGGGGCTTCCTACATTCACGAGGTACTATCCGCACTTCGGTCGGGCCTTGCCGACCGTTATCTCGACTGGAAATACCGGGTCACGGGCCGCAAACGCCATATTATATCCGTGGCCCACTCTCCAGTTTGCTGTGGAGAATCGGCTCTGGTACGGAGTACACAAACCCCATTCCCGCTCTCGGTGCGGCAGTTCCACCGGGATTTTACCAAGTACCCCCTCCGTGCACTGGACCCAGATCAGATTCGGATACGCGATGTGGCGTGGCATTACGTAGCTTCGGTATTTCAACTTGATCCGCACGGCAGCATCTGGTATTCACGTTCTATTGTGAGATGGAGTACGAGTATGTAGTCTCTTCATAAAATAAAAACTCATACCGCGTGTGACGAGCAGTCACAATAGCGTGCACCTAACCGCTATACCACAGGGCAAAAGATGGGGCCTTGATCCTAATTGTAGCAATCAAGCAGGTGCACCAGCTGCTATGTGAAGCCTATCGCTTACGGGGACAAGGCCATAACACAACAGCCGGGTTCGTTTTCTGAGACAGAGTGCTTAGGCTTCGTTCTCTCTGTAATCTCGCTTAATAAGTTAGTGCAGTTTACTTGAGGGGGCCTGGAGACCGGCCCGGCAATTCCATGCTTAATCTTCTTCACTTCAGTATAGCCTCTCATTCATGTACAGCCGGCTGTACAAGCAAGACCCTCGAAAGCTGACAGCAGGCTACCATCCAAGGCGAAGGTAAAGCGGCTTTTTTATCGGTCTAGTGGGTGGGGCAGGATCAGTATTCTATTCCTTGCACCTTCTGTGCCTGCCCAATCCGTATGCCTCCAAGTGCGACTTGTGCACAACCGTAGCTCCACTTCCTTGTTCTCTCATCCTCTCGATTCGGCCTGTTTTGGCGGGAAAAGAGGGGTCGGAGGAGGGCACGGGAACTGTTGACTGGAGTGTTAGTTATTATTGACGTATGACGTGAAAGGAAGGCATTCAGACTCACATTAGGAGGCGTGAAGGGTCTGAGCAAGGCGCCGTTGACGGTCGATCTCCTTTGGCCCGGCCTCGGTGTCGGTGTCGGTGCCGGAAGTGATGTCATTGAGGTCAAAGGTGGCCTCGAACATGATGCCTTCGAGAGTCTTGACTCGTGGTACAG
Source organism: Fusarium cf. falciforme (assembly GCA_011033785.1). Classification (NCBI taxonomy): domain Eukaryota; kingdom Fungi; phylum Ascomycota; class Sordariomycetes; order Hypocreales; family Nectriaceae; genus Fusarium; species Fusarium cf. falciforme. Next base: position 37,465 of record WESZ01000154.1, on the reverse strand, counting down.
CCACATAGCTGAGGCCGGCCGTAAAGTCCTTCTGCGAGATATCCGCGACGGCCTAGTCAAGGATGGTTCCCTGAGACTTGTGTGGACTGTGATGGCGTGGGAGACGGTCAAGAGGAACTGCTTGCGAGTGCAGAGATTATTGCCAACGATATACTCATGTGTGGAACGGAAGATCGGGATAATTTTTGACATCTCTGGGTCGTCGTCAAAGTCAGGGGGACCGGTATCGTCTTTAAAGCGACCATGATGACTTCAGGGGGTGGCGACAAGGATTAACACTACTGAGAGATCTCTCTCTCCTCCTAGACGATGTCCTCGATGATGCCCATGGGGCCGTTAACTAGACCTACTGCAGTCCAGACATTCTCAGTCAGCATAACTCGGGCACCAATGCAAAGAGCCAGGGTCTTGTGAAGGTCGCCAGCGACCAAAGACTCGGCGTCGTTGTCGAATTCGTTATCATGAGAGGCGCCGATTTAGATGACAGGCTGTCGGAGCGGTTACATGTGGTTGCGGTTGAAGTCTGACCTGTTGATTAATTAGGTAAATGCGTACAGCATCGTCAAAGGTAGCAATCTCTTCTGCAGCCCACTTTGGCTGCACGCGAAAGCAGAGTCGCCTTACTGTCTCACAACTTGCTTAAGCTCGACAGTACGATCAAAGGTGTGATAGGCCTTACGCCCTGCAAGGTCCATCTCATTCTGAAGGAAGCCAGAGACGTAAAGAGTCTTCTCGAACACCGGAGGCAGTTGGTAGAAGTCGCCAAGCAACATGATGCTACGACTGCCAAAGCAGTCATGCTGGTTGTCTGGGAAGATCTGGCGAAGTCTATGATCGATAAAGTGGAAGGTTCGTAGTCCAATCATCGACTTCTCGTCAATGATTAAGTAGCTGACGTCGGCTAGAGAGGCCTGGAGGCTGGCGAGCTCATTTCCATGCAGATCCCTCATAGAAGTAACCTACTTCGAGACAGGCAGGCATAGCATCGAGTGCAATGTGGATCCGTTGATTGCGTTGGCCGCGATGCTAGTTGGGGCGGCTCTGGCGACACAGCCAGCTTTTCGTGAGTTGAGAGCTACAAAGATTGCATAAATAAGGCTGGACTTTCCATTTCCTCCTCGACCATCGACCTGGAGCAACAGAGGCGCCGGATGGGGACGGTTGGGGTCTATAGTCTGCTCCAGATGGTCAACGAAGAGGCCATACGCCAAGCGTTGCTCGGGGTTAAGGGAGTCCACCACTGCGTCATCAATAGAAGCGGCGGCCTGCTGAGAGTAACACTGGCGAAGACTGACCCAGTACTCGTGCTTCTGAACATAGAGCTGGGGAAACTTTCCAATGTAGCTATCCCAGTCGAAGGCAAGGTCAATGGGACGGTTACCAAGCATCTCGACTTCCTCAGTGTCTGGTTGATCTTGAGGCAAGAGGGCGGCGATCTCCTGCCACGACTGCTCTAGCACCCCATCTTCCTTGTCAGGATCCTCCTCTAACTCTTCCTCCAGGGCTCGTCAATACCGTTGAAGTAGTCGTCTGGATGAGCGCCAGCGTGGACAGTCTTGCAGTGGAGGTAAGCATCGACATATGACTCGAAAGTCTCATCTTCGATAGTCAGTGGCTCGTCAAAGTCAGAGTGAAGATGGTGTAGCATCAGCTCAACGCAAATGTAGCCTTCATAGTCGGTGCGCACCAAGGGAAATAGTTCAAGATGCGGGGGGGGAAGCCCGAGAGAACTCGCGCCATTCCTGAGGTCGCTTGGAGAAATCGTCTTGAGCCAGAAAGTGGAAGTTACTGCAGTTCTTGAAGCTATTTGGACGACCGAGATACTTCTGGTAAGGGTTCTTGGCAGAGCGCACCTCATCTTCACTTTCAGGAACGAAATCGGCCTTCCAAAAATGGTGAGGGTGGCGGCAAATCGACGGTCTGAACGGTTCCTGAACCTTGATGTAGGTCCAGGTCAAGCAGTGGATGTTGAACTTCCTGGACAGGCCTGTCTCTCTCTCTCCGATCAGCCTGTTCATGAACTTAGAAACAAATCCAACGACCCCACGATTGGCATTGACCCGAGACAGAATCGCCTGGGCGATGCCTTTGTAGCCATTTGACTTCTTCTCTGCCTTGCCGACGTACTTGACAACGTAGTTGATGACCGCAGGCTTGCTTGTGCACAGTGAAGTGTTGATATTGGCCAACCATGGCATGATCAGAGTCCGATTGAAGTTGTCGAACTTGGTGTCATTCCGAGCTCCGTAGTACACTGGATAGTTGGGGTTGAAGTTGCGAGATAGGATTGCCTGAGGGCGTGTAGCACGGGGGAAGTGAAATTGGCAGAAAGTCTCCTCAGACAGGCGGCCATTCTGCATGCGCCTATGACGTTGATAATAGGCAGAAGTGCACACATGGCGTTGCACACGGCTAACAACGACGCCAAGATCTCTGAACGTCGGATCAGGGATGACACTGATCAGCGAGTTGATATCCCATTGTTAACCGGGCTGTTCGCAATCAGGATCCATGGCGGTGATGTGGGCACCTCAGTAGCGAACGAAGTCAAATCCCGCCAGCTGTCGTTCTGCAACTGACGACTTGTGGGTTGGAGCATATTTCAGCCAGAAGAGACCGTGAACATGAGGGCTTCCGCGTGCCTGCCATTCAAGTCGATACTAGAAGTCGGTTACGTTGAACTTGGGCTTGATGACATAACTAAGAAAGCCCGTGTGAACCGGATAGAAAAGCAGTGCACCGAAATGTGGGGTTTTCCTTCAAGTTAGACCGAGCGATAGTTACAGAAGGAGAAGGCACTGATAGACCGTCATCCTGGTTATACTCGCGATAACAGCCTCTGCAGTAGATCCGCTTGTCGCCATCAGACGGGAGGAATTCACAACGATGGAATGCACGTAGACAAGATAGCCAGACCTGTTCCTCACGATCTTCGGGGGGCCAGGCTGCGCGCAGTATATACATGTATCGGTGCCCTGAATTAGGTGTTGCCTCCGGCAACTCTTCGAGGTCGCTCTGGGAGCCCCGCATCAATCTATTTACCTTCACAATTGAAGGAGGAGGATAATTTCTCTTCTCTGCAACTATTCAATGCGGTATAGGTACAGATATACCGGTATCATCTATTGGCGATCTGCCAGTCTGCTCGTGGCCGTGAAGAACAAACAAATCCTCGTCACATCACCACAACTCTCATGATGTAAGTGAATAACTTCAACACGTGCAGTGTATAAAGTGAAGCCTCTTCTCGTCGAAAGCTCTTTATTCCTACATCAAACACGATCGTAAAAATGCATAATCGCAATCAAAGCCAGGGTCAGAACCCTCATGATTACCCTATCTTTGTGTATAACCCAGCAACGCCAGTACGGCCTCTGGAAGTGAATAATAATATCCGAATTATTCTATGTCCTATTGCCAATAACCAACAAGTAGGCCCCCAAGACCGCCTTCGTCATGCATCAATGATGCCACTCCCAGTTGAGATATGGCAGTCTGCTACTACCTTGCCAACAGATCCAACCTCTGCTACTGTATTATATGCAGACTCCCCGGCGCTTCAAGAGCTCTCGGAGATGAAGGCATAACCTCGTGGGGCTGCCCAAGCGTTGATTGCTGTGAACAGTTCCTCCAGTGAGCTGAATTGGCCTTCGGGAGAAAGAAGTAACAATCAACCCAGCACGTCCGGTTTTTTTCCCTTGAAAAATACCAGACCTCACACGTTGATAGCTCTTGTTCAGTGCGTTTCCGCCTCACACTGTGCAATACCCCCTATTGTCGAACAACATGTCTTCCAACAGACTGAACATCGCATCCACTGGATCCTCGTCCCCTACTTACAATGAAACGCCTCCTAGCAACGCTGAGATGGCCACTGAGCTTCAACAGTTACGCACGCTCGTCGCCCAGTTACGAGCCCAAGTCCAAGCTCGAACCACGCCCTCTACAACCACCAGCAGCCCACATGACAAAGACCCAGGAGATGTCGTCAAACCCCCTATGCCAGAGCCATCCACTAGACAAGCTAGCGACGTCATCCATTTCCTCACTCGCATGAAGGGTTACTTCCGCATGTTCCCACGACGCATCGACACCCCAACAAAGATGGTGCTGTTCACCACACCCCTGCTTCACGGTACCGCAAAAGCATGGTTCGAACCCATTTGGAGAGACTTCTTGGAAAACGATGAAGGAGAACAAGTTAAGGTCACTGCAAGCATCTTCGCCAGCTAGTCCAACTTCGAGGTTGTCCTTAAGGAAGCCTCTGGAACCGTCAACGAAGAACGACAAGCAGCGGCTAAACTCCATTCCCTTGTTCAGAGAAATTCGTGCGCCTCTGATTCGGCTACCTTCAAGCAACTCTCATCCAAGCTCGAATGGGGCGACAAGGCCCTTATAGAGATCTACTACCGAGGACTCAGGGACGAAGTCAAGGACGAGCTTTATAAAGCAGACTAATCTGACGACCCCAGCAAGTACATCGCCATGGCCATCAAGGTCGACGGACCAGTACGAGTTATGCTAAGAGAAGGCAGCCTAGAGAAACAAAGGCCGCGCAGTAGAGCAACTCCTAGGGACAAGGGCGAAGGAACATTAACAGGAACTAGGGACGGCAAGGAAACACCTCCTACGACGCCCAACTAGGGCTAATGGACATCGGAAACGTCCAGCGAGATAGGTCCCAAGTCACCTATTACAACTGTGGAAGGAAAGGGCACTACGAGAGTAGATGCCGAGCCCCCTTTGTGGCCCGGGGAGGACAGCGCGTCCCCCAGGAGCAACAGGTTAACCAAGTCACACGGCAAACCAGCGAAGAAGGCACCTTACCCCTACACCATCCTACGCACCACCACAACACAGCGAGGACAAACGAACCATCGCTATGGCCAGCCACGTCAGAGCAACAGTTGAGTTGGAGTCACCAGCAGAGCTGTACCCCGAAAATGACGATGACGTTGTCTTTCATGCCGAGGGACCAGAACCCCGCATAACAACGCAACTAGAAGAACACTGCGGATTCTCAGGACGACGAGAGCAACGCCTCGACCAAGCACAACAACTCCTAGACCAACCGCCCACACGACGACACACGTACAACAGAATACACTTTTCATCCCTCAACAGGACGACGCGAGATGACACCGAACCAGCTGACCCTGACTTGCGAATAGTCAAGGAGCATCTGGAGTACGATGTGGAAATTGCCAGAATCTTCAGCGCGAACCCACCTAAGTAACTTGGTCTCAACCACAAACTCACTACAGTATTCAGACCCTCAGTCGATGGATAGGCTGAAAGGCTAAATCAAGCCATTGAATAATACCTATGCTGTTATGTCAACTACGAACAGACCAACTGGGTTAGTAAGTTACCAACTGCCCAACTGGCCTACACAACGAAAATACACAGCTCACAAGTCACACCAGCCTATGCCAACTTCAGATTCACCACAGACGCCTATAGAACGGAACTAGAAGGACTAATCAACCCAAAAGCCATTATCGCACGTGATCAACTGAAAAACCTACACAAAGAAATGAAGGCCGAACTCAAATTCGTGGGAAAACGCATGGAGGCCTACTACGAGGGAGAGATGGTCTACCTAGAAACAAAAAACGTCACGATAAAACGACAAGATAAAAAAGTCGACTCTAAATACGTCAGAACTTTTAAAATCTTACGGAAAACCTCCAAAAATTACTACGAACTAGGCTTACCCCAGAAAGTTAAGCTCTATCCAATCTTTCATATTTCCTTACTCGAATCAGCCAAAGACACCATCCATGTCAGACACCACAACGAATCACAGGAAGTCGGCGTATCGGAAGAATACACCGTAGAACGCATCATCAAGGTACGAAGAAGCAGCGGCAAAATGGAATACTTGATCAAATAGAAGGACTACCCCGAATCTGAGAAGACCTAAGAACCCCCAGAACATCGCATACATGCCCAACGGCTACTAAGGAACTTCCATCAAGCAAAGAAGGATCAAGCACGACATCCCAGTCAATAACATCCAACGCGCCTGCAACCTGCACGTTAACCACTGCCTCCGACTCGAGCCGATCGGACACTTCCAACTCCTCCATAGATGACAGACCCCTATTTAAGAAAACGTTTCTAGCAACCATTATGTTCAAAGTTAATATGTACGAGCTAAAGTTTAGCAATTTACCGAGATATTATATTTAAGCTCTAATCTACCTAATCTTCGCTATAATCCTCGTTTATAACCTAAATCTTTTTACCTTTATAATTAAAACCTTTTTCCTCCTCTTAAGTTACCTTTAGTACTTAATAACTTAAAAACTTTAATCCCCTCCTTAAAGAAGCCCTAATAATATATCCTCTCTAACCTATCCTTTATAGCTAACTTCCCCGCTTTATCTATAGTTTTCCTCTTATTATTATGCCTTTCTTAGCTACTTAATTACCTCTAATAGGCTATTAGCCTTGGTTATATTTATTGTTATAGCCTTAATAAAAAGGTAATTTTTAGACTTTATATCCTTAAGCTTTTTAAGTTATAATAACTTATTCTATTATATAAAGTACTTAAGGTTTTATAATACCCTTAGGCACTTTAATATTTTAAAAAAAGCCTTTTTAATTAAAATAATAAACTTAATATAAAGACTTAGATTAATATTTTAATTCTTAATAAATATTAATATATTAATCTTATAAAATATAAAGAATTATATATTATATAAAAGGCTTTATATCTTAAAAAAAAAATCTTTATTTTTATATTAACTAATACTAATAATATTATATAACTTAATAATATTTATTAATTAACTAGTTATAATTTTTACTATTATATTAAAAGATTATAATTTTAAATAAATCAAATAAAACAATTTTTTCATTTTTTATATAAAAATTATAGTAATTAAATAGCTTCTATAAGGCTTAATTTTTTATAATAATGTAACTAAGTATAACTCTTTAATTATAAATAATAAAAAATTAAAAAAAAAATTAATTATATTAATATTAAGAAATAATACTATAATATATTGAAAATATATATTTTTATCATAATCAAAGCCTAGCCCTCGATAGGTTAACTAAGCCAGAAGATCGTTTCTGGCGACAAAGGCGCATCAACCGGGAAAGACGCTCATTGAGTTGTTTTTGCAACGCAAGCAACTCCTCCTCAGTTTTCTCTTCTTCTTGCTCCAGGCGACGTTTCTCTGAGACAAAATGATCTACTACCAACACCGTCAGCTCCAACGACGCAACACGAGACTGCGGCATGGCTAAGAAAAAGGAACACTTACAGGACTAAGTTCGCTCACTGGTTCGGTGAAAAACAAGCCCCAGGGAAATGATATTAAAGACAAGAACCAATAGAAGAGGGGAGATCGTGTTACGGCCTGACCACAGTCCCATCGCATACCCAGAAAATTCCCCAACAATCTCACGCCTCGGCCCTCAGTCTCAGATCATGATACCCTCTTGGCAACTGCGAGATACTGATGTATATATACAAAACCCAAGGTAGACTCTTAGCTGCCCCGGCTATCAACAGACTTCAGTTATCTTCAAGACCTTCTCTGACCCGTTACACTGAGACGTGACACTTCACAGCACGAGCACGCCGAAGCACTCTGCTTACAGTAAACCCAGCACACCCGGTTTGTTCCCTTGGAAAACACCAGAACGTCACACTTTTATCACAGTAAACCCATCCATACTTGCCAGAGCAGCACGACATTCCTGCTCATACTTGACTATCCCTCCAATATAGTTCAATTGCTCCCGCCGCTTCCCCGGTATATTCGCTCCCATATACCACGAGTCTGTCAAGGGCAGCAGAGTCTTATTGTTAGCGTCCTGTATAGCCTGCTTCCACTCTCTTTCGGCTTCTGGCTTAGCTTCAATCGACTTTACACCATGCTCTTCAAGCGTTCGCAGTAGGTCAACCACGATATCAACTTGAGAATCGATGAAGGCTGGTCCGTTGGTGAAAGCTGTTGGCGCTGTTTTGGCGTTAGATCACTTCGTTTTAGTGATAGAATAAAGACTTGCCTTGAGGTCCATAAATCATGAATAAGTTCGGGCACCCGCTGCTACATAGTCCTAAGTGGGTAAAGACGCCATCTTGCCATCGTTCTCGGAACGTCAGCCCATCTCTGCCATGTATATTCATGTTCATAAGGCTTCCTGTCATGGCGTCGAATCCCGTTGCCAAGACGATTATATCAAACTGGCGCTCGATCCCATCTCGACAAATAATGCCCTTCTCGGTGAACTCTTGAATAGGGTTCGCTTTGATATCGACAATATCGACGTTGTCCTGGTCGAGACACTCATAGTAGTCTTGTTCAAGGCTGCTTCGCTTTGTGCCAAAGAGGAACGGGGGCTTCTCTGGCACAAGCAGGGCCGCCTTGGCTGGGTTCTTGATCCTGGGACGCGTCTTCTTGGCCCAGAAGTCATACATCAACTTATTGGCTTTCGGATCGACTAGAAAGTCCCGATAGTTGGCTTGGTTAAAGTTAAACCCGCCGCGGTTCCATAGCTCCTCCCAGAGCTCCTCTCGTTCCTCGTCACTTAGATCAAATACCGACCCAGGCCGGGTATCATATCCGAGACCCGAAGCCGTGTTGCGACAACGAGCGAACATGCTCTTGTAAGTTGACTTGTAGACGCGCTGCTCGAACTCGTCCATGGGACGCTGGAACATGGGCAGCGAGATGCTAACGGTTCGAATGTAGACTGTCATATGGTTCGCCGCTTTGGCAATCTCTTGGCTGCATTGGATTGCTGTTGCGCCCGAGCCAATCACGGCAACCCTCTTGTCCTTGATGTTGGTATCTTTGGGCCACCGAGTCGAGTGGATAAGGTCGCCTTTGAAGGAAGACAAGTTCTTAAAATCAGGATAGTGAGGTTTAAATGAACTACCCGTCGCGCAAATCAGATACTTGCAAATAGCGTTAGAGCCATTCTCGGCCGTTATGGTCCATTTGCCAGCCGATTCGTCGTATCTCGCGTCAATAACATTCGCGTTATAAGTGATGTCTTTGGACAAGTCCAGAGTGTGGTCGACATGCTCGAAGTAGCGCTTCAATTCCTCTCCGCTGGGAAATCTCTCAGACCAGTTCCACTTGCGCCACACTTCGGACATAGAAAATTGGTAGAAAGGCATCTCTGAATCAATGCGAGCTCCAGGGTACGTGTTCCAATGCCAGACGCCTCCAAGATAGGAGCCGGCCTCAAAGACGTGCACTCTGAGTCCCGAGGGACGGAGCTTGTGCAGACTGTAGATGCCACTGAAGCCAGCTCCTATGATGAGAACATCGAGTTGTCTGGTGGCGCTGTTGTCGTTGGTGGTGGAATTTGAGGAGCTCATATTGCAACTTGAGGCCGAGACTGATTGTAACAAGTTTGTGAGAGTTATTCCTATTGGCCCGATATAGATGCAAAAGGGCGAGGATGATGCCGAAGAATGAATCAGTTGATGAGTCTTGGTTCGATTCAAAGACTGGTGCTCATGGTAAATGCATTTTAATATCAATAACTACCTGATCTGAATCGTACGATGACTGCATAGGAAATCTCATCAAGCAAGGTAAGTGTCCCGACAGTGAAATGTGACCCGCAATCCATCTACTCCCGTCGCCAGGACTTGAAAGCTCAAGACATGATGAGGCGAAAAATCGGGATAGCCGAGGGCCGGGGCTTCGGCCTGTGGGTAGGAGGCTATCCGAATGGCCGGAATTCCGGGATCTCGGCGCTAACCCGAAGACCGTATGATTGCCGGATGGAGACAACTTCGGTAATGCCCGATAACCCATGATTTGCCAGGTACATATCCTCGAAAAGCTGATGGCTTGTTACCTCTGATATTGAGTTAGGCCTGGACTTAGATAATGGCAAAGTTCAGAAGTTAATTATCACACAAACTCCATTGGATCATTCCATCACTTCATCACTACAGCACATAGCGTCGCTCAAGGCAATCCATCATGACTACCACTCCGCGCCTCAACTTCCCTCAGGGTATGTTGGTAGGTAAGGCTCTTGGCAGCACGCTGCATCGTAATTCATGTTGAAACTCTGGGATTAGGGCAGACGGCTATCATAACGGGCGCTGCGCAAGGCATAGGCGCTGAGACTGCTGCGATTCTTGCGCGCGAGGGATGCAAAGTTGTTATAGCGGATATAGATGCCGGTATTACCCTGATATGCCCGTGAGGTTCCGGAAACCACGTTGAGAACATGAATAGACAAAGCTGAGAAGACAGCCGATTCCATCAATGCAGATGGGGGTGCTGCCATCGCCTTTGCTGGAGATATAACCAACAATGAGGTCATCCCTCGGTTGGTCAGAAAGGCTGCCGAGTTCGGCCAAGGTAAAATCCATATCATCATCAACAATGCGGGATATGCGTGGGATGACCCAGTCGAGAAGATTAAGGATGAACAATGGGGTGAGATATCTACTCTCATCTGTCTTGACCGAGTCCCTCTTGTCTTACATATCAACAGAAACCATCATAGCCTTGCACAATACGGCACCGTTCAAGCTCGTCCGGGCAGCAGCACCATACTTTATGGTCAAGGACGGAGAACAAAGATCAATCGTCAACGTCTCATCTACTTCCGGCGTTCACGGCAACGCAGGACAGGCTAGCTATGCCCTTGCCAAGGCCGGGCTGATTGGTCTGACCAAGACTCTCGCACAGGAATGGGGACCAGAGTATGGGGTGAGAGTCAATGGTAAGTACCCCTTGCGATCCTGGCATCAAATTATACTCTGACTGACTCAATATCTCACCAGCGGTTGCTTTCGGTGCGATTAAGACTAGGCTTACACAGGCTCCTGTGGGTGAGTATGTTGTTAGGGCTGATGGCACTAAGCATTCTGTTGGGTTTTACGGTGGCTATGATGAAGAGGATAAATGGTTAGTAGACTTTTTCTATCGATGAGCTTGAAAACTTATAACCTTCAGGGTTGGTGATATCCCCCTCCGGCGCATCGGGTCTTCTACAGAGGCTGGACGGGCCGTTCTGGCCATCGTCTCTCCACTCTTTTCCTATGTAACTGGACATGTAAGTTGAACAGTCATCTACCACAAGACATATTGCATGCTAATAGTATTGACTCTTAGACACTTATGGTAAGTAGATACATAGATAATCTGTCTAATCACATAATGGTAACATTAAGAAGGTTACTGGCGGCAAAGGTGGCATGTGAAGGAGACGGTGTTAGAGGAATCCAGAGCGAATCTAATTCACTATTTGGGATCTATACAGGAAACGCGTCGCTTTTATCCTTTGGTAATGTGATACATGCCAGAATGTGTATTGCCTCACACAGCCAACAAGGTGCACCCTTGGGATCCTTTGTCTGAGATATATCGGGTATATGCAGTACCATACTAATTCAATCATAAGACTCTTGACGGAATAATAATGATTACAACCAGAAGTCCACTGTGGAAATTTCCTCTGAGCTATCAGATACCACTCTCAAATTGGACCAAACTGCCGGGCCAGTAGAATCTGCGTAGTTATCGTCCCATTGCAAAGCAGCTACGAAATATCGAGATGTAGCCTTGTGCACCAGCTCGCCTTTCCTATTGACGATAAGAACTTCATCTCATGTCTTTGGCACAAAAAGGTTCAACTCTTCTAAAGATTGAGTATGTAAGATTGCGCCTTGGCTTGCACGAAAAGTGCATTTTATTGAGTGAGCTGGCCTGTACTTTGGTTTTCAAGGCATGTGGCTTCATATGTGAGCACAGGACTCAAAGATATGACCACGGTCAAATGCAGATTGGTTAGCCCATAGCGGTTTATCTTTCTGGGGCACTATCATCTTGAAGCTAAATTTCCATTGCCTCCTACTAAGACTAACACATAAACCCACCCCATATCCATTTGAATCAGCTTGCTTTATTTAGCACAGCGGGAGAGAAGTTCATGCTTGCCCAAGACCTCTTTCTCTCCTTCTCGAGCCAGCCAGTCCATGTCGGAACACCCCCGAAGTAGAACAAGACATTGGAAGCCTTACCCGGTATATTCGCACCAACAAACCAAGCACCAGACTTAGTAGCACTTTCTGCGAACAAGGTAGCCCTGAATGCTTCCTCGAGGTGGTTCGACCAGGCCTTAACCGCCTTATCTGTGACGTTGATTTTGGTCAAGTGATTCTCCTCCATGTATCGCAGCGTCTTGCCGATCCAACTCACGCCGATATCAAGCACGACGGGCATATTACCAAATGGCACGTGAGGGCCGCAGACGGAGAACATGTTGGGGAATCCCGGCACCAGAATGCCAGCATATGTCTCGAGATCCGTTGCCCAAAAGTCCTTGAGCGACTTCCCTTGACTTCCCTTGACGTCCATATCCCTCAGGGCGCCTGTGCCAGCATCGTAGCCTAGGGCGAAGATGATCATATCAAACTCGAATTCGGCTCCGGAGTCAAGTCGGATTCCTTTCTCGTTGAGACTTATGTCATCCCCACAGATATCAACCAGTTCCACGTTGGGTCGGTTGAAGGCCTCGTAGTAGAAGTGACCGCAAGGAGGTCGCTTGGACAGAAAGGGATACTGAGGGCAAAGCTTCTCGGCGGTTTCGGGATCTTTGACAATAGCGCGGATCTTTTGGCGAATATACTCAGAGGCAATATCGTTTGACTCCTTGCTCGTGAACATATCATCCAATGTCTCGAATTGGAAATGGAAGCCACCGCATTCCCAGCCAGAGTCGAGCATCTGCCTGATCTTGTCGGCGTCTGGCACATCCTTGATTGTCTTTCCCGTGGGGTTCATTGCCAAGCCTGACTGGTGTGAGCTTGCCTGGTTCCAGGTGCTCCCGAACCTCTCTTTGATCTCGGAAGCCTGATGCTCATCGATATCGTAGTTGCGCCCCGGAAGCACGTAGTTTGGTGTGCGCTGAAACACGGTCAAATGTTTAGCCACTGGAGCGATCTTGGGGATGATCTGAACGCCCGTTGCACCAGTCCCTATGATTGCGATGCGCTTGCCCTGGAAGCTAACATTGTCTTCCGGCCACCTGGCTGCCTGGTACCATTCGCCCTTGAATGATTTGATCCCGGCGAAAGGGGGTTCTTTGGGCACGGATAGAGGTCCTGTGGCAGCTAGAAGGTATCGAGCTGTTACAGACAACCCATCCGCCGTGCTAATGGTCCAGGTATTGTCTTGGTCGCTGTAATGGGCGGCCTCGACACGTGTGTTGAACTGGATTTTGTCTCGTAGCTTATACTTGTCTGTTGTTCATTGTTAAACATTGTGTATGAGTGGAGACAAAGCCGTGGCTATCGAGGGATAAGAGATAGACTGACCAGTGACACGGCTCAAATACTGTTGCACCTCGCCCTGAGATGGATATCGCTCGCGGTAAGCCCACTCCTCCAATACCTCCGGTGCAAAAGCCATGGTGTAGACCCAAGCTTCACTGTCAGTTCGAGATCCAGGATAACGGTTCCAGTACCATGCACCACCGACGTCTGAGCCAGCCTCGAGACATTTAACACTTAGACCGAGCTGACCAAGTTCCCACAACGACCGGATGCCGCTGAAGCCGGCGCCCACGATGATCGCATCGTAATCGGTAGATTTCATCGACCCCATATCTCTATATGCAGAGTATTAAGTTGTGAAAACAGCAAAGTGGTGTGAAGATGAGTTGAGGTCGGGGCTACTCCACAATAAATCGAGAGGAGCATTTATGTTTTTACCGCGGTGCGGGTGTACTTGACGTGTCTAGAAACAGGTAATAAGACTATGTCCAAGTTTTACGAATTTGCCGGCCACCCATTCAATGCTCTTTGTCCCGGAAGACAGCCGCTTCGGCATCAGCCGAGCGAGGCAACCCTCGGGGAGCGGACCTTCGGCGAGGATTAACAGCCGGAAAAAAATGTGGAAGCCATTTCCGCCCGTATTATTTTAGTCAGCTCCGAGGGAGCATCGAGTTACTTCAGATAAGATATGGGGAGTACACACGAAGAAGTCCATGCATGGCCAGCAAAAGACGGTCTCTACCGATCTAGAAATCCGAGCCTGGGAACATGCTCAAGGGCAATGACGGTGCAACGATGCTACGGTAGTTGAAAAACCCCAGTGCAAGACTCGCCGATTGTTGCAATCAGATGTGCGGTGCACAATGCGAGGAAGATCCCAAGATGCGGATGAAAGTCGTCAGTGTGAACGCAACCACTCGGCGTATCCATCTTCCCCCATACTTGGGGACCACAAGGAATTCCTTAGGGCATGTGTCCCTCTGACCAAAAACATAACCTTCGAGACATTAGTCGACATCTACCGGCTTCTAAATCCTTGCCCTATCAATGTCCACTCGACAAGGCCCCTGTGGAGGCAGGTGTAGCCTACAGTGGGCCGGGTATTACTTACGGGTCTTGGCACTGTACGCAACACAGACCTGACACCATCATCAAAACAACCAAACAATCTTCTTTTCACCCCTCATAGCATCCTTACCCGCTTGTCGAGGTCTGCTCTGTAAGTTTCTAACTACTGTATGTAGGGTCCTGAACCTTAATTTGGCGTAAATATCGTCTTGACATCTCTCTCGTCTTTGGCTTCAGGGTGTTTGGGGTGGCAGTTCCTCAAGTGAGATGTTAACCGAGGCGATTTAATAACTTACTAATAATCAATGTAAATGTCAACGTCCAATCGGCTTCACGGAGTTGAAGGACGGCGAGTCACGCACTGCTTCGGCAATCGCAGGAGCCGGGGTAGCATTTCCCTAGTGGGTTTTGTATCCGCTTCCCCGCACTGGCAGCTCTTAATTGCCAGCTTGGGGCCCCTGTTCAGATCAGATGCTCCTGTATCTGTATCATAACTCTCTCCCTACAGGTGCAGTCGACATTGCTTGTCGTGATACGCTCTGGATGGTCGCGCATGGCTATGGTTAAAGCCACGGAGTCAGGACTTTTGGTTTGTGTCAACCTCCTTTGTATAGCTTCATGTAGGGCTGGCCGTGGCTGTCAGAGCCAGAGCGTTATCACGAGCAAAATCACGGAAACCCTCCTGTGCAGAGTGGCTACTGTCAATAACCTCGGGCTCTTTTAGTTCCACCGTTGGTCTAGCGCTGTGGATCGAGCGCCTGCTGTTCCCCAGATTAAGGCTGCAATAACTGACTCAAAACCCCGGACCCAGGACCCAGGACCCACATACCCCGCACTTGAATTCGCGATGATCTTGTTTTAACCCACGGTTTTCACTCGAATGGATCCATCTTGCTCCAAGATTCGGCCCTGACCACGTATCCCCCAACCCTTAGGGTAGTCACAGGTATAACCTCTCCTCCCCTTGGCAATGACGGACAGACCCAGAGCTGTGGCAGCAACGGGCACGTCTCAGCGTGCTGCCATCGCCTGCCAGAGTTGTCGGCTGCGCAAAGTCAAGGCAAGATACTAGACCTGATCTCCCTCATCAAGTGGACAGCTTAACTGATGTCCTCTTCTTTTAACCTCCAGTGCGATGCGTTGTCTGCAAACCCAGACCAAGGCTGCGGTCCTTGTCGGCGTGCAGGACAGGAGTGCCTGCTGGATCCTCTATCGGATGGAAGGAGGTTTGTGGTTTGCCATTAGCATAACAGTCTGGCAAATGCTTACCGGCGGAACACAGATACGTTAGTCGCAAGTTTGTGAACAAACTCCAGCAGCGTATAGAGACACTCGAAGCTGCCAACGCAAGAGACGCCTGCAATCCCGACCAGGACAATGCTACTGCCGCTACTGCCGCTACCGCCGCTACTGCCGCTACCGCCGCTACTGCCGCTACCGCCGCTACTGCCGCTACCGCCGCTCCTGCCGCTACTGCTACCGACGCTGCGGTATCTCCATCAAATTCCAGGTGCGA
This sequence comes from Fusarium cf. falciforme, assembly GCA_011033785.1. Classification (NCBI taxonomy): domain Eukaryota; kingdom Fungi; phylum Ascomycota; class Sordariomycetes; order Hypocreales; family Nectriaceae; genus Fusarium; species Fusarium cf. falciforme. The sequence continues at coordinate 21,596 of WESZ01000154.1, read as the reverse complement.
CAACTAAGCATCTTGGCCTTCTGTATTTTCGTCACTACTAACACGAGCAAGTATCACTCAAACTAGCAGCGCTCTTTATAACAAGAGACCTTCCAGAACCAACGATGCCTCCACTGCTGCCACCCTAACGCGAATTCTCCCTGATACCACCTCCCAACCCGCTCGCGCCATTTCAATCACCGCGTCCCCCGACAGTTCAAGTGGCCAGGGCAAATCGCTGAGTTTCTACGGTGCAACCTCGCACCCACACGTCACTTCGCCTGGCGATGATTCTCGCCTGTCATGCCACGACGACTTAGACCTTGTCAACATCGACCTCGACCCAAACTCGCCCCGACTTCGCGACCACCTATTCCAGTCTTTCTTCAGATACCAGACTTTGTGGGTCGACATAGTGGACAAAGAGACCTTCCAGACGCACCAAGCAGAGCCTGTCAGCTCGCGATGGTATTCCACGTTTCTGGAAAACGCCATGCTCGCATGCGCGACGAGGCTAAGCACCTCCAAATCTGTCCGCACCATGGGACCCAAGTACTACGAGCTGGCCAAGGCCGAAACGGCAAAGGCAATGTCGGACCCGACGCCGGCAAACATGCAGGGCTTTCTACTGTTGAGTGAATACGAGGTGACAAAGGGCAATGACCGTCCAGGATGGATGTTTTGCGGTAAGTCTAGTGCCCCCACACATGCTTGGGCTGTTGTGAGCCAAGACTGACTGTGATTTAGGTGTTGCTTGTCGGATGCTCTCAGATCTTGGTCTGCACGAGCTCGCAAGCACTGTTGACACGGCCCGCGTGTCCAAGCAGGAGAGCGACCTAGCATACGCACTCCTGGCGGCTTGCATCATCTACGAAGGCGTATGGACTCTGTATCTAGGCAGGCCCAGCTCCATCCCCAGATCAGTCATGAGCATTGCGGCTTCACGCTGCAAGGCAGGACGCCAGTCTGATTCATCCTGGGTTAATGCCTGGGTCGGCCTTTGCGTCCCCATGGCCGAGATATCACAGGTGCTCAACGACCAATCCATCACCGACTCGCATAGAATCGCCTTGCTCCGCCAGCTCTCCAAAGACGTGGAAGAGTGGCACGATAGCCTTCCTCCAGAGCTGACCTACATAGAAAATCGCTTGGTAGGCATGGATCCGGCGGGATATGGCTTGCATACCCAGTTTTGCAAAGTACAGATCCTCGTCAAACAGGCTCTGTCCATACATCCGAGCTCTAGAAAGCGACGGCATTCTCAGATGGCCAGTAACGAGGACCCTCAGACCTCTTCAGACGACTCGCAAGCCATCATCTTCCAGTACGCCCACCGCACGGCTCGCCTGCTTGTTACGTACCGAGAAGCATTTGGGATGGAAAAGATACCATCCATCATGCTTGATAATGCCGTCGTGGCGGCCACGGTCATGATTCAATACCTCGACAGAGAGGATACCCCCGCTGCCACGCAGCAGCAGACGGTGTGGCTTCGCCAACTCGTCAGGAGCTTGGAGTTAGTGCAGCCACATTTTCCCATCGTAGGGCGGATGATCGATTCTCTGAGAAACATAAGGGGACATGATGTCGCTTCTGGTGTTCTGGGTTCAGCACTAGATACGACGGCAGCTACGCGTTCAGAGCCACAGCCTGGCTCTAGGAGGCCTTCAGACCTAACAACAGGGCCGAGTGCAGAAAGCTCAAACATTTACAACACAGATATGGGTTGGGAATCTTTTGATTTGGACCACGCCTTGAACGATTTTGCTGCTGGAAAATTTGACGACCCTACCCTCGTTTTCTCATTATCGGAGACATTTATGGCTAATTTTACCCAAATACCGCCTCTGAACTAGACGTATTCGTGTACTCTAGCTGGCTTGTTGATCTGCTAAGCTGTTGGAGTGTGCGACTGTACTTCTGTTGGGAGTTGTATGTTTCCCTATAATTGATTGTATGTCAATGATCAACGCATATCCCGCAGTTTAACCCTGTCGAATACCCCAGTCCCAATGATTATTTCAGTATGTATGCAGATGGTTGAATCAACAAACTTCAGTACGATGATATTCATCTGGACAATTTTCAAATGATGTGTCTTCACGATTGGTCGTTTGGATTTTATAACTTCGCATGGCTAACTATAACTTCGAGCGTTTGCGCGTCACAACTCGAGAATATGAAATGCATGCGGTGAGCCTATAATTCGACTTTTTAGTTTGAGGCCATAAGCTCTAGAGCAGGCATGGAGAGAAAGAGAGAGAAGAAAAACATGTGATGATCGATAGTTTCCAGCTCAAAAGCTGCCAGCGATAGCACCAGTATGTTCTCAAGCGCCGTCAAGATCAACCCTGCTTGAACAAGGTCTTGGCCATGAGGCTCTCCCTCCAGTACCAGACAGCCGACATGGTAGCACCAGGACCGACGAGTAGGTAGCCCAATGCAATCCAGGCCGAAGACTTAGCCACGTCAACGGTCGCGCGGCCAACTCGCTTCAAATCCCACACAGCCATACACAGCCAGCCGTACGAGGCTATCTCAAAACCCCAAAAGTCGGCCAGGAAGATAGCCCTGAGACCCTCGCCAAAGGGCTTGGGCTGCCGAGTAAAGTCGGGCCAAAAGACAGATTTCAAGGTCAGGCTGGCCGAGAGGAAGATCTTGGACAGGCAATAGACATGGAACAGCAGCCCGATTACACCTGTGACCAGGTACAGCGTTTGGAGGTGCGCAACGTCGGGAGCTACATGGTGTGCTTTGCGTGGACCGTGGGGAACTTTGCCTCGCCGCATGTAAACGGCCGCAAGAAGACTGCAGATGAGGGTGACCAGCATGGGAGATGGCTGCCAGAGGGCCTCAAAGTTCTGGACTACCAACGGGTTCTCCCAAGACTGAAACATAAGCAATGTCGGGAGAGCATAGCCGATAGCAACACCCCATATCAGGTTGACAGCATTCTCGATGGGAACTTCTCTGTTGAGGGGCCACCAGTAAGTTTCTGGCTCGGAGACAAAGGTGTAGACTGCGTAGTAGNAGATTGGCATGTAGATCCCAATACCAGCACTCTGGACAAGAGTGAGCCACATGCTGATCCTATAAACTCATCAGCGCACTGCCGCCCACATGACACAGCGCCATGGCCAAGACTTACAGATATAGCGGGTTCAGCTTGTTGCGTTTTCGGTACGACTCTACGGCGTAGACGGCGATGGGCTGAAGCAGCATTCCGAGGAAGTATAACTGTATCATGCCGAAATTAGGGTCCCAGTCTTTCAGGCCCGGTACAAACACTGCGGCCAGGAACGCAAGATAGTCATCGATGAAGCTGATGCCTATGTAGCTGCGCTTCAGAGGGAAGTCAGTATCGTACTCCCACGTCCCACTCTCCACGGTAGCCTCCAGATGTTGGCCCAGGCCATAAGAGGCAGACCTCATCCACATGCCGTAGTGGACGAGCCCGGCAATCAGCAGGTAGAAGGCGATAAAGTACCACTTCTTGATACCTCTTGGCACCGGCGCAGACAGAAGCTCATCTTTATAGGGCACCAGTCTAGGAACAGGATTTATACTCGGAGTGCTGAGCTTCTCGGCGAGGGGCATGTTGCGGGAGAAGTTGAAGGTGACGTCCTCCTTGTCGGTCCTAGGTAGCAGTTGAAAGGCGGCGAACTGATGCAGGGCTGTGTCGAGAGACTCGGTGCGCTGCTGTTCGTGCGAATGCTGCTTGAGGGTCTCGACCCTGTCCTGTCGAACCTTTTGGGTTGTGGCAAACACCTTTTCGATCTGTGCCTGGGTAGGCTTGGCGCTGGGTGAGTCTCCCAGAGCCTCGAGGAGAGAGTTCACGAAAGTAGCCGCTGATTCGATTGCGGCGTTGCCTCCGTGGCCTGCGATGGGGTGGAACTGATACATTGTAAGCATAAATTGGCCCAACCCAGTATTGACGGCGTTTTATCACATACCTTGTGCGACGAGTCACCAATGGTGATTATACGCTTGTAATACCACTGCTTGAAGACATACTCCTGCAATGGCACCAGGACCGACGTGACCTTGTTGTCCAGGACCTTCTTGAACTTCAGGCCTGGAGTAATGTCGTCGTTCTCGTGCTCTGCGAGAACCTTCCTCTCGTCCTCGTTCGTATAGTTGGGGATTTCATCGCCATAGGCCGTTTTCGGGAGCTTGAAAAAGAAGAACCAGTAGACACGCCCTGAAGGACCGCCGTTGACGATGTATGACTCGTGATTCCTGAAAATTGAGTTTGACGCGCCGGGCTCGATTCCATCACATGGATCGGAGATGCCAAAGATGCATCCGTAATCGCAAGGGACAGCTGGGGAAAGGTCAGTCAAGCAGGGGAATCAGGGCTCCCATACACTCACAGGTATGCTCATTGTTTGGGAACCAACCAGGTGACATCTTGTTGGCAATCCTCCACATCTCGCCCCTGACGGCACTGTGAATGCCGTCTGCGCCAATCAAGATGTCTCCATGATACGTCGAGCCATCTTGGGTCTTGACAACGACTCCGTCTCCCGTCAAGTCGACTTTATAGACGCGTTTATTCGTCAAGACCTTTGACTTATCTCGGATATTTTCATAGAGCATCTGAAGCACCATCTGCCGATCGAGAAAAGTGATTGGATAGCCATGTCTGCACCAGGTTAGTCTTGGAATCGTCAGTCTTCCCCTGAACTAATCTCACCTCTCTATCATAGACTGGTTCATGCCTCGGAACTCGCAGATGACCTTGCCCTTGTGGTCTCGAAAGTGGAAAGAATCCAGGGGAGGACAAAGCTCCAAGACCTTGTGGTATAGGCCAAGCTGGTCCAAGATCCTGTTGCCATGGGGCAGCAGACCAATGCTTGCACCTACTTGAGGGGCGATATCGGGATATGCTTCGAGCACGATGAAATCGATGTTATGTTGCTGCAGCATATTGGCTAGTGTGAGGCCGGTGATACTGCCGCCGGCAATAACGACCTTGAAGTTAGATTTGACACCCATTTTGCCTCAGCTGGTATCGATGAGCCTTGTAGGTATCGTAGAAGTTGAGTAAGAAGTTGAGTATTTTATGTATCTTCAAGATCCGTAGGGCACACTAGCAGCCTTGGGTTTATATCGATTCTGTCAAGTAGATTCTAGTCTAGAGCTCTAGCTTAGGCCCCTGATCTTGGTACACGCAGCAATCCCTGGTCAGACATCCGCGGGGTAGATTTCGGTCAGCACCGCATCCCCTCACACTCCCCCGGATATCGTGGGTTCGGGGGCCCAGTACACCGGAAGACCATGCCTCAGTTGTGTAGCTCGGATAACGTTGAGCTTTCGAGCGTGACTCTGTCACGTGACCTGGCTACACAGAGTTACCCAGACTTGCTTTTCGGAGATGTGATCCGATCAGCTGGAAAAGCAGGGCGGTCCACTTCCCCGGAGTCTCGGCCGGATTCCTTAACCGGAAAGGTGCATACTGTTGGTCCAAGGCTCCAAGACCGGGGAGGCCGAACCTTGTGAGTTCTTTTCGACTGGGTCACCATTCGGGAAACATTGTCCCCTAATGGCCGACGAACAAGCAGGTTCTATTAAAAGCGAGAGGGAGAGATTGCAAGAATTTGGAATGAGGACTAATTTTGAATATTGGCCTATGTGTTATTATCCAATTGATTTCCTTGTTAGAATACAGTAACCCAGAAATGGAATACCTGCAAAAGAAGACCTTTATCTCACATCGATCGCTAAAATACACATACTACACCTCGTCTGGTGAATCTACAAAGAAGCATCCCGCATTGTTCTTCATTCACGGCTTTCCAGACTCGGCCCACATCTGGTCAGATGTCATCTCTTCGCTGCGTGACCTGCCCAACAAGATAATCGTTCCCGACTGCTTGGGCTACGCGGGCACCGACAAGCCAGACGACACTCGATTGTACGCCTACAGAGGTCAAGCCGATGAGTTTGCAGATCTCTTGCGCAACGAGCATGTCGACACCGCCGTCATCATCGGGCACGACTGGGGCAGCCCCTTGGCCAATCGAACTTATCTGTATCACCGCGAGCTCTTCAGTGGCGTGGTCCTCGTCAACACGGGGTACATACTCCCCTCAGCCCAACAGTTTGATCTCAAGGCGCTTAATGAAGCTACAACCAAGTCATTGGGCTACCCACAGTTTGCGTACTGGGAGTTTTTCACGGCCCCCGATGCCGCTGAGATTGTCGACGCAAACCTCGAGAGGATGTGGCTTGTGTTACACGGCGCCGAGAAGGACTGGATGAAGAAATTGTTTTGCGTTCCCAACGCAATGCGAGAATTCCTCCTCAGCGACCAGCAAGTCCCTCTCAGGCCATATGCCGCCGAGGACAGATGGAAACAAGCCTTCTTGCAGCAGTTCAGAAGGGATGGTTTCGCCTCAGCTCTACAAATGTACACAGCTGCCGTATCCCAGGTGCAGTCCAAATCAGATTCCATGGTGTCAGCGAACTTAACAGTCGAAGTGCCATTGTTGTTCATCTTCTGCACCCAGGACGCTGTCTGTGTGTCAGGTATGATGGATGATGCAAAGAGCAAGGGGCTTGTGCCTAAGTTGAAGGAGGTGACACTGGAGTGCGCGCATTGGTCACCTATGGAGAAACCCACTGAGATCGCGGCCCATATCAGGGAGTTTTTGGTGAACGCGGTTGCAAAGGATGTGGATTTACTCGCTAGCAAGTAGTAGCTTTTCGCCACATCAATAACTAAGGACACCCATCTAATGCGCAGCCTGGATCATTTATTCCATGCGTGCGTATCTCTATCTTATTCATTCCCTCACTTATCAATATGGCTACTAGTAAGTATGCCCATATAGACTAACTTATATCGGGATTGGTCTTGCCTCATTTACCTCTAAAATGTCTTATCTATAATACAAGTAATTTCACCAGTCCATATCAAAGTCAAACTGTTCTTCAAACCAGGCGTATGATACCGTTTCACGTCTCTTTTATGAAAAATCATTGACTATATAATCTTATGAAGGATAGTAGCTTACGATGCTGACATGTTGATCAAGACAGTCTTGGGCTCAGTAAAAAGCCTCAATGCATACTCGCCAAACTCTCGCCCAATGCCACTCTGCTTCTTCCCTCCAAAAGGCGTCTGCAGGTTCTGCAGACTGACGCAATTGACGCCGACGACTCCCGATTCCAGCACTGAGGAAAAACGCAGGGCCCGCGTGATATCCTTGGTGAAAACACCCGACATAAGCCCAAACTCGGTATCGTTGGCCAGCTTCAGAACTTCTTCCTCCGTCTCGAATGTCTTGATAACGCTTACTGGGCCGAAAACTTCCTGCTTGTAGATCTCGGCATCATCCTTGGGGTTGAGAAAGACTGTCGGCTCCATGTAACATCCTGTTTCGCCGTGCCGAGCACCTCCAACAACCAGCTCGGCCTCAGCTCTGCCTCTTTCTACCATGCTTACAACACGCTCAAGCTGTAACTCGTCGACCATGGGGCCCATTTTCACACCCGGATCCTGGGGGTCTCCCAGGTCACTTACGGCAGCCTTCATGCGCTTCTTGTATTCTTCGATGAACTGCTCCGCGATGCTTTTCTGCACGTAGACTCGCGATGCAGCAACACACAGTTGTCCACTTCTTGTCAAAATCGCATTGATTGTCCATGTCAAGGCATTCTCGATATTCGCGTCGTCAAAGATAATTGCCGGGCTCTTTCCTCCCAGCTCAAGCGTGACTCTCTTCAAGTTGGTTTGAGCAGCTGCCTGCTGGATCTTCTTGCCGGTTGCCACAGAGCCAGTGAAGCTGACCTTGCGAATCCTCATGTGCTCTGCTAGGAGAGTACCCGTTGATCCAGGCCCTGTAATCACTTGGATAACGCCCGGAGGAAAACCGGCTTTCTCGAATAGTGGCGCAGCAGCCAAAGACCCCAGCGGTGTCTTCTCGCTGGGCTTTACAATCATGACATTTCCGGTAGCAAGTGCTGGCGCGGCCTTGAGGAAGAAGCATGCCACGGGTGAGTTAAAGGGGTTGATGGCGGCACAGACGCCGAGTGGCTCATGCCTGACCAGTTTCACAAAACCTAGAATCATAGACGCATTAGTTAATGTTAGTGCAACGCTCGCGGTAGTAGATGCTCACCATCATCAGCAGGAAAATAGTCCCCCTTCTGCTTGTCTGTCCACCCTGCGTAGTAAATAACGCAGTTTCTGATATAATTTCGCTCACGAATCGGTGCCAGAGAGATGGGGACTCCGGACGTGAGTGAATCCAGTGTCAGGATCGATGTAAGCTCCTCGTCAATCAACGAGGCCAATTTGAGAAGGCACTCTGTCCGCTGAAGGGCAGTGAATGAGCTCCATGGTCCATGAAAGGCCTTTTCGGCATATTCCACGGCTGCATCGACGTCTGCTGGTCCAGCTATTGGGATATTGCCGATAACAACCGAGTTATCCTTTGGGTTCTTGAGGGAATACGTTTCTGTGTTACGCGCCTCGACGAACTGGCCATTCAGAAACAGCTTGGCGTAATCTTTGGGATTTAGGTTATTTTGGACCATTTTTACGTCTGAAAGAAAACCTGACGTATATATGTCGCGAATGGTGTGAGTCTGGCTTTCAATTTGGTACAGACTGCTTGTAGCTTATTCAGAGCGAATTGGCCCAGGGTATTTCAAACCTTGTTAAATAATACGATAGTACTGTGACTTGTCACCTCCGGGTATGTGTTACTATGCCAAGCTGGAATGGCCATGGAGATAGAGCCGCAGCCTCCCCTCGGGGTGTCTTGGTCTTGGTTTTGTCCCGGCTCGGGTAACAGCATCTTTGTTCGGCTTCGGCTGCCTTCCGGAATTGTGGGGCTCCCAAATTCGGGGACACCCGGCAAGGCCGGGTTCCCATCCAAGCTCCTCGGCCAACACCGGCAGTGATTTGATCATAAATATAGCCCTACGAGTGCATATTGAAGAGCATGGCACTCAACGCATCACATAATACTCACCCAAAACCACAATGGCACAGGAAATGGACGTTTGGGTCCTCACGGAGTAGAGCAAGCCTCTCGAAAAGATCCGTCAACCAATTCCAACCCCCCAGGGCAAAGATGTACTGCTAAGGGTTACCCACGCTGGCCTCTGCCACTCAGACCTTCACACCGCCGAGGGATTCTACGACACGGAAAACGGGCAGCGGTTTTACATCAAAGACCGCGGTATTACACTACCTGTCGCCTTAGGTCATAAGATCTTAGGTGAAGTTATCGCTATTGGGCCCGATGCTAGTTTAGTGCTAATTATATCTCGCCAGATCGTATATCCGTGGTTAGGCTATGGCGCATATACCCGCTGCAGGCAAGGCGAGGATAACTTATGCGCTGCGTAGCGAGGACTTAGAATACTCTAGAATGGCGGTTTGCTAAATATATAGTAGTGCCGGACCCTAAGTATTTTGTTAGAGAAACAGAATACATCAACCACAGCCAGATTGATCGCGCCTTCGTGACTTTTCTTAGGGACTTTCAAAGAGGGATCTTACATGCTTCTCGGTGAGGCGAACACAATATAAAACAATAAGGGCAATTAATCAATTGATATTAATGAAGATTATCTTGAGAAAGAAAAGCCAAAAGTTACCCTGTTTCGTTAATGGCCCCTGAAGATGATGATGGTAGTCGAAGGCGAAATTCGCCCTTGACCTTTTATCTACGTACGAGCAAAATGACTGACGGCTTAAAACGGCCTAGCGCACCTCTCCCCCAACTCAGGATCTATTTAACCTAGGAGACCTAGATCTAGCAGCAGTATCTATGTTTAGATATTTTAGAATTATAAGCCTTAGTGTAATAAATAAGATTATACCTCTGCCGCTAGATAAGCCCGCTGTTTTTATTAGTATAGGTAATCTAGGTCTTTTTATTATTTTAAAGTCTTATAGCTATAAATCTATTATTACTACTAATATAACTAAAAAGAAGCTAAAGGTTATAGCTGCGGCTAGTATAATAAAAATAGTTAATATATTTAACCCCTTAGCTAGTAAGGATGTCCTTGTGGCTATTAGTAGTTTAGTTATTGCTGTTTTTAACTTTGTGATTAGTACTACTATAGCTAAGATAGTATAAGGTCTAGTAGCTAAAGGGGCTAAATAGGTATAAATTAGGATAATATGAGGCTTAATTAAGATATCCCTTATATATTATAGCCTGGGATAGGCCTGGGCTATGTGATATATAGCCCTACTATACCTAACTCATCCTAGGAAAGATAGGGCTTCTTACTCTTATAACTATAAGCTAATATATATTAATTACTAAGACTATTATAAGTAGGCTCACCTAGCTTAATATAATCTTAGTAATCTATTTAGTATATAATATATAATTATTTATACTTTTTTATATAATAATTACCTTAGCAATAAATATAACTCAGTTATACTTAATACCTTTAAGTATAGTATTAGATATAACTTATATCTTATTACTTAGGCTATGCCTAGTACATCCTACTAATATAAACCTAGTAAAACTAGTTTATCCCTTAGTAAATATATAATTATTTTTCTAAGAATTAATCTTTTTATAACCTATAATAGTAATAATCTTTTTTTTAATATTATACTTATAGCTATATTGCTAGATCTTAGATAGCTATAATAAAACTATTTTAATTTTATTATTTAGTATTATAAAAGGTCTTAATATTTCTTATAAGTATTATAGTTTATAACTTATATTAATTATTATATTATAAGTCTTTAAGAAGTTTATTACTTTTCTTAATAATATTTTTTAGTTTTTATTTTTATTATAGCACTAACTATAATTATATAGCTATAAAAAATATAACTAATTAATAGAAATAACTTATAATATAATAATATATATTATAAGCTATACTATAGACTTATAATTAAGACTTATAGCTAACTATAAGCTATGATATATAATTATAAGCTACTAATAAATATATAAAATATATTTATTTATACTTTCTTATATAATAGCTACCTTAGCTATTGATATAACTTAGTTATACTTAATACCTTTAAGAATATTACTAGATATAACTTATACTAATTATTTAAAATAATATAAATAATCTATAAGGATATAAGGCAGCTATTAAATCCGCCGACCAATTAGGGTAACCCTAGCTAGTTATTATATATATAGAGACCTCCTAAAAGCTCTATAGCTAAGCCTCTATAGAAGGCTTAGTAAGTTAAAGTCTTATATATAATAAAGACCTACCTGTAATCTATAATTTTACCCTAATCTAGCTATTAAGGCCCACTATCTTATATAATCCTTTATTAATATAAACCTAATATAACTAATTTATCTCTTAAGAATCTTATAATTATTATATATTAATAGCTCTTATTTAAAGAATTACTTATATTACTTTAAATAATCTTAAATATAATAATTACCTAAGCGACTCGTATAAGTAACTATTAATAGGTTTTACTTACTAATTATTTACTTATACCTATTTTAGCGAATTAAGATAAAGATATAAATAATATAAATAGCTTAAATAATAAAAAACCTAAGTAACTCTAAGCCTAAATTACTACTATAAATATTAAGATAAATAAATTCTATAAGCTTATTAAAAAAATAAATAAAATATAATAAATATAAAATACCTAATATATAGATAATATCTAAAATATAAATAATATAATTACCGCTGCTATAAAAGGTAAAGATATAAAAGAAATCTTAAGCTTAAATCCCTTAGAAAAATTTAATAAAAGTATATATAAATTACTTACTTTCCTTATATAGCTATATACTTCTATAACCTATTACCTTATATAATTTAACCTAATATCTAATAAAGTCTAATATACTATAAGATAGCTTACTAAGTATATTATAGCCTAATTTAAATCTATTATAAAAACTACCTTATTACTTTATTTATTAAATTCTTACCTTAAATTATTAACCTTTATTTAAGCCTTAAAGCCTTTAAGGCTATTATTTAATAAATATTTAAATTAATTAATAAAAGAATATATATTAAAAAAGAAATTAAGGCATTTTAATAAACTTAATTTACCTTAAAATATAAAATAAAATATCTCTAGCTTATATTAAAGCTTAATTAAAATTAAAAACCCTTAATATTATTCTTCTTTAATAAACTTAAGAAAATAATTTAAATAAACTCTATAAAAAAAAATACTTTAATAACCTTATTAATTATATTAGCTAAGTAATTAAAATTAATACTTAATAATTTATATAAAAAAAACTATAAAATATTAGGTTTAATAGTAATAATACTAATAACCCTTACTTAAATATTAATTAAACTAAAAACAATTATAATAATACCTCTTATAATATAAGCCCTAGGCTTATAAAACTTAAAGTAACCCAATAAGGACTTAAGGATATTAAGTATTATTATTATTATAAGAAAAGTTATAAAGTAAATAAATATAAAAAGAAATAATAAGATATTATAAAAGAAAGGTATAAGCTAAAAAGAGATTAAGATTAATAATTACTTTTAGTAAATAAAAAGTATATAAATATTATTTATAAATAAAATAAACCTTAAATAATTATGTAAATTATTAAAATACTAAAAATAAAATAATAATAATATAATAAGATTAGCACTTAATATAAAGAAATTATTATATTATATTAATAAATATATCTTACTAAGAAATAAACTAAATATAATATTAATATAAAAAAAAGCAATTAGAATTAGCTTTATAAAGTAATAAAGCTATTAAAAACTAATTAATTATATATTACTTACTAAATAATCTAAAAGCTACTTTTAAAGCCCTATAAAGAAAAAAAAAGCCTAAATCTTTCTGTATTATAATAAATTATTACTATAACTAGGCATATAAAGACTAAACTAAGAAAACCTATGACCTTAATCTTAGCCTAATAGCTATTATTAATAATAAATAAGCTAATTTTTAAGAAGCTATTATAAAAGGTTTTAATTATAAAAAATAGATTATAAGATATAATAAATCGACCTAAATACCTACTATAGTTTACTAAAGGGACTATAAGTAAAATAACCCTGCGTAGTATAATTATACTTTATGCCCTTAATATTAAGTTAAGGTATTATAAGAATATAATAAAATCTATATAAAATAAATAATAAATTAATAGAATAAGTTATTATATAATAATTAGGTTATTAAGGTATATAATAGTAGCGCAAATTAGATTAAGTTTAGATATAATAGTAAGAAATTATAAAAGGAATTACGCGAGGAATATTCTTATTATTAATAAAAAAACTAAAAAAAATAAGAAAAATTATAAAAAGAATTACTTTAAATTATATAATAAAAATAATAACTAATATTAAATTAACGTAAAAGAAAGATATATCTAGATAGTATAAAAGCATATAAAAACTATAAATAAATAAAAAGTCTATATCTAAGCTTATTATAAAAAGGTAATTAAAAACCCTTAATATCTAAAGGCACTATTTAACCTATAAGATAATATATAAATATACCCTATACATTAAAAATACCTAAGTATCTCTTAGATATTATATTAATACTAATAATATAAGAAATACTAAAAAAAGAAATAAAAATAAAAGTATTTCTATATTATATTATTATATTTACTAAATAATTACCCCTATATATTATATAAAATAAAAGAATATACGGTCTTTTATTAATATAATTTTATTAATATTACTTATATATAATAATATAATAAATTATATTATATAATTTAAGAATATAAAAGCATTATATATAAGGTTAAAGACTAATAAAAGATAATTAACTAATAAGAGTAAAATAACCTTAAAGCCTAAGTAAAAACGTAATATACATAAAATTACTAAAAGTAAATTAATAATTAAATAAATAATTATAACTATATAACTTATATAAATACTAAATATAAGTGTAATTATTTTAGCTATATAATATTAAAAAGCTAAATAACTTATTTAATATAAGGTAATAAATAAACAAATATAAAACTATATTACCCTAAAAAGCCTTATACTTTATAAATAAAATATATAGGTAATATTAACTAGAACTAAAAATATAAATTAAGAGAAAATAATTAACTATTTTAATAAATAATAAAGCTAGGTTAAATTATTTTAATATAATAATAATAAATAAGCTTAAGCTATTATAAAGATATAAATAAATACCTTATTTAATTATTAACCTAAAAGGAATACCATTTAATTATAAAAATAAAATTATTAATTATAAAATTAATTACCTTAAGGTTTTTATTAAAAGAAAAAACTAAGAGATGTTATTTATTGTTATATTAGATAAGTAATATAATCTTATACGTAAATACCTATGATTATAATAATATAACCTATACTTTAATTAAAGAATTAGCTAAGTATTCTTTTTTAATAATAAGGTACCCTCTATTAAAAGTAATAACTTAGGTATAAGATCTTAAACTTCTACTAAAGAAAATAAAGAAATTAGGTAAAGATAAATAAAAGATACCTTTTTACTTATAGGGATAAAATATAAATATTATAATAAATAAAAATAATAATAATAAAAAATAATTACTAAGATTATATAATAACTCTATAGACTTAATATAGACCTTATATAATTAAAGAAATTACCTAATAACCTAAAAAAAAAAAAGATTAACTTAAGAATATATTATATTAATATAAGATCTATAAATAACTCTTTGCAAAAAAACTTAAAATAAATCTCTTAAAATATATATATTATAACCTAGAAATTAAATTTATTAATAAGAAATAACCGAGCTTTAATAAATATTATTTACTTAATAAAATTTAATTATTAATATTAAAAAAATATATTAAAGATATATTATAAAAAAGATATATTAAGAAAAATAAGTTATTTATTATATACCTTATTATATTTATTTTAAAAAAATTAAAATACTTTAATTTTATATTAATTTTAAAATACTTAATATTATTATAATTAAAGATTATATATTATTACCTCTTATTAATAAATTAAAAGATTAACTTTTTAATATAAAATATTTTAATATATTTAACCTTAAGGGAGCTTATAGTCTTATTTAAATTAAAAAGAGATATAAATAAAAACTACTCTTTATATTAAATATAAATTCTTTAAGGACCTTATTATACCTTTTAGGCTTATTAATATACCTATTATATTTTAATAAATAATTAATAATATATTATAAGAATATCTAAATATATTTATTATATATTACCTAGATAATATTAATATTTTCTTTAAAATAAAAAAGAAATATATAAAATATATTTATATAATATTATAAATATTATAAGACGCTAAGCTATTAATAAAACCTAAAAGAAAAAACGTTTATACCTTAGAAGTAAAATTCCTTAGATATATTATCTTTTATAATAAGATATATATAAATGTTAAGAAAGTCTTACTAATTAGAGATTAAGAAAAACTAATAAATATTAAAGAAATATAAGCCTTCTTTAGTTTTATTAATTATTATTTTAAATTCCTTAAATAATATTTAAAAACTTAATATATTATTAATTAACCTTATAAAAGAAATAAAACCTTTATATTTAAAAATAAGCTAAGAAAAGCCTTAAATATAATTAAGGAATTTATATTAAGTAAACTAATACTTAAGATATTTAACTTATCTTAATATATTAACTTTAAAATATATACTTTAAACTTTATATTAAGTACTTAGCTTAAATAATATAATAATATAAGATATTTATATCTTATTATATTTTATTTTTATAAATTATATAAAATAAAACTTAATTACCTTATTTATAATAAAGAATTCCTTATAATTATTAATTCTTTTAAGGAATTCTAATATTAATTCCTTAGAGATATTTATTAAATTAAGGTATATATAAATTATAAAACTATTATTTACTTTATAAAAACTTAAAAACTTAGTAAATAATAATTATAATATATTAAATATCTCTTAGAATTTAATTATATTATTATTTATATTANTAATTCCTTAGAGATATTTATTAAATTAAGGTATATATAAATTATAAAACTATTATTTACTTTATAAAAACTTAAAAACTTAGTAAATAATAATTATAATATATTAAATATCTCTTAGAATTTAATTATATTATTATTTATATTAAAGAAATAAAAAATAATAAGCCTAATATAATTAGCTAATAACTTAACCTAGATATTAAAAAGATTAAAGCTAAAAAATAATTACTATACTTTATATTAAAAAGATACCTTAAATAGAAGTTTATTAAGTAAATATAAGAATTAATACCCTTATTAGAATACCTTATATTTATTAAGAAATTTAAATAATAAGTTATAAACTTTATTAATTATATATAATAATATTAATAAAGAGATAATAGACTATAGACTTATAAAAGAAAACTCTTTATCCCTAATAAAGTATTTTAAAGTATCTTTAATTATTATTATTATTAAGTTATATATTATAGGAATAGAAATAAGATAACCTAAGCTATATAATAATATTATAATAACTACTAACTTAAGTATATTATATAAGGGTATATATTCTAATATAAGAAATGCGATAAAAGAGTTAACTAAGTAACCTAGAAATAAATCTACCTCTTAGAATAAAAATATATAGAATAAATTATTAATTAATTTTATACTAAAAACTATAGAAACCTTAAGAAATTAATAAAATATATTAATAACTATATTTAAGGAGACTTCTTAAAAGAATATATTAAATAAACCTAAGACTATATTAGTTACTAATATATTTAGTTAATTTATAAATAAAATAGAGTTATAGGGATACCGTATTAAATTAATATAGCTACTTATATAGTAAAATAAGGTAATCTACTCTTAAAATAAATCTAATAATATAATAAATAACTTCTAGATAAAAAGAAAATAAATAAATAATAAGTCCTAAATAAATTATATTATAAACTTATATATAGAATTTATAGCTATTTACTATCTAAATACTAAGGATATTAATAAAACCCTAATATAAGTTAAAGTAATATTTATTTTTCCTAATATAAAGAAAATTATTATAATAATTATTATATAATATAATATCTATATAAAAACTAAGATATAATCTTATAAACCTTATAAGAAATTATAATTACTTTTAATTATATAATAATTATAAGACTTAATTATTATATATTTTATTATTAAATTGCCCTTATTAAAAGAACTAATTATTTGAAATCTTTATAATAGTATTCTTATTATTATAAATAGATTTATAAAAGTTTTTTATTTTATATCTTATAAAGAATTATTAATAATTAAAAGATTTATTTATTTTTTTTATTTTTATATTATTAAGATATATAATATATTACTTAGAATTATTATAAATTAAGGATTATTATTTATTTTAAAATTCTAATAAAATCTTATAAAATACTTAAGAATTAATTATAAATTCTTTATTATATATTATAAAGAAATAAAAAAATCAATAAAATATATAAATAAATACTAAGATAATACCTTTAATATTATATTAATTATAAAGAAATTAATTAAATTAAGAAGCTATTAGTTATATAACTAGCTTATAATATAATAATAAATAAAAATATAAAAATTATATTATTTTATATTAATTTTAGATTTATATTAAATACTTACTAATAAATAAGAAATATAATTATTAATATTAAAGTAATCTTTATTAATAATTAATTATAAAACCTATATAAAAAAATAAAAATAAAACTTAGATTTATTAAAAATAAAATAATAAGTTATATTAATAAAAGAATAATTAAGGGATTAATTTTCATAGGGAGAAATATAAATTATTTTATAATAAAAAATATTAAAATAAAATAATAAAATATAAAACTTAATTATAAATATATTAAATTATATAAAATTAAATAAAAAATCCTAAAATATAATTATAAATTAGACTTATTACCTAAGGTTAAGTTTTATTTAATTTTTTATATTTCTTACTATAATTAATATAAATAATTATTTAAATTAAAATTAAAAATAAATTAAAAACTAAAATTAATAAACTTAAAGAATATTATAATAATTATATAATTCCTAAGGGATAAACTAGTTATATTTAGTTTATATTAATATAAAGACTAATTATATTATACTTATATAGTAAAGGTATTATATGTAATAATATGCTTAGAGGTATTAAATATAATTAAGTAATATTTATAACTAAGGTAATTATTATATAAGAAAATATACTAAATATATTTTATATACTTATAATAAATTACCTAGAGTATAAGGCCCTCTAGAGTATATTGCTCTAGGATTAGTATTACTCTAAGAGCGCTTTATTTTTTTTATATATTACTCTTAGCCCTAATTAGTCTAAGTAATATAATTCTCTTATAACCCTTTTAGGGTTCTATCTTATAATACCGCTTTATTTAGATATAAGTTATAATATAAGGTCTTATCTTTATTAGTTTTATCCTTAAGGCTATATAAGTAGACTATAGTACCTTATTAATAAGTTTAATAAAATTTCTTCTTTTCTTATTAGATTATATTAATATAATATCTAGCTATATTTTTAAAATTATTATATAAAAGTATAATAAGTATAAAAATTTACTTTAAATTATTTTAGATATTAATAAAAGTATTAATATATCTTGTACTAATTACTTTAAGAATAATAAGAAGTACCTTATCTTAGAGGAGTTATTATAATATAGTAAATATATTTATTAGAGAAAGCTTTATAATAAGATATAAGTTAGATCTTCTTATAGGCACTTTATATTAAATATGTCTTAGTTTTTATAATAACTTTATAGGTTGTAACTTAATTAATTAATTAAGAACTGAAATTAGATATAAATAAGGAATTAATAAGTAAGGATTTATTATAGCTTTATAAAGAACTAATAGCGCTATAGTCTTATTTAGCTATTACTATAGGTTAGTTGTCTTATATCTAGAAGACTTCTAATAAGATAAAAAAGTAAAAATATAAAATACTTAAGCAAGGGATATAAGATATAAATAAAAAAAATAATATTTTCCTTACCCTAAATACTTATAAGTATTAAATAATATATAATCTTTCAACTAAGTATATTCTTAATAATATTAATTAATTATCCCTCCCTAGGTCTAGGTACTAACCTTCTAGATATAAGTCCCTTAGTTTCTTTAGATAATCTTATTAATATTACTTCTCTTATTAGTATTATTAGTAAAAGTTCTTTAATAGGTGCTATATACTAATAAGGTATTTTAGAAGTTCTTAGGTATTTTCTAAGTCTAAGTAGTCTTTTTACTTAATAAAATATAGTATTTTATTATTAATATTATTTATATTAAGAATAACTCCTATAATATATTCCTTTAATCTATTAACTTTTATTTTTAATTTATTATTAATTTTAATTTAAATAATATTTTTTATTAATTTAATTAATAAGATATAAAAAATTAAATAAAGCTTAACTTTTAATAATATATTTAATTTCTAATTATATTTTAAGATTTTTTACTTAATATTATAAACTCTAATATATTTATAATTAAGTTTTGTATTTTATTATTTTATTTTAATATTTTTTATTATAAGATAAATTATATTTCTCTTTAAAAAGATTAATCTTATAATTTTTTTCTTATTAATATACTTTATTATTTTATTTTAAATAAATTTAATTTTTATTTTTATTTTTTTATATAAGTTATATAGCTAATTATTAATAACTATTAATTTAAGATTAATAATTATATTTTATATTTATTAATAAATATTTAAGATAAATTTAAAATTAATATAAGCTAATATAATTTTTATATTTATATTTATAATTATATTATAAGCTAGCTATAAAGCTAATAGCTTCTTAATTTAATTAATTAATTTATAATTATTATAATAATAAAAATATTATTTTAGTATTTAATTTATATATTTTATTTATTTATTTTTTTTATAATATATAATAAAGAATTTATAATTAATTCTTAAGTATTTTATAAGATTTTATTAGAATTTTAAAATAAATAATAATCCTTAATTTATAATAATTCTAAGTAATATATTATATATCTTAATAATATAAAAATAAAAAAACTAAATAAATTCTTTAATTATTATTAATATTTTATAAGGTATAAAATATAAAAAATTTATAAGTTTATTTATAATAATAAAAATATTATTAATAAAGTTTTTAATAATTAATTCTTTTAATAAAAGTAATTTAATAATAAAGTTTATAATAATAGAATCTTATAGTTATTTTATAACTAAAAGTAATTATAGCTTAGTATAAGGTTTATAATATTATACCTTAGTTTTTATATAGAAGTTATATTAATAAATAATTATTAATATTATTTTTTTATATTAAGAGAAATATATATTATATGAATTTATTTTAAAGTTTTATTAATTCCTTAATATTTATATAATTAATAGCTATATATTTTATATATAAGGTTATATTATAATATATTTAAAATTTATTATTTATTTATTTTTATATTATTTAAGAATTATTTATTATATTTTTTAATTTATTATAATACTAAATTATTTTATTTTATTATATAAGTAATATTAAGCGTTTTTATAGGCTTAGCTATTAATTATTTTATTATATTTTATATTATAAATAAGTGCTTAGTTTTATATTAAGACATTCTTAAGTAAAATATTAATATATTATTTCTTAAAAGTCTTTATATCTTAATTTCTTATTATATTTAATAATTTAATAATAATATTTAATAAATCTTTTTATATATTATTAAGATATAAAAATATATTTTTACTATATATATATTTCTTATTAGCTTTTTACTTACTTTATATATCTAATTATAAGTCTACTAAGTTTTCTAAAAGTAATATTAATAATAAGTTTATTTTTTTATTAATTTATTAAGTAATATAATAATATTTACTAAGTAATATAATAATATTTACTAAGTAATATAATAATATTTACTAAGTAATATAATAATATTTACTAAGTAATATAATAATATTTANACTAAGTAATATAATAATATTTACTAAGTAATATAATAATATTTACTAAGTAATATAATAATATTTACTAAGTAATATAATAATATTTATTAATTAATATAAGTAATTATTTATTATTTAAGCTATTTTTCTTATATAAATTATATAAGTTATTTTTATATCTTAGTTTTCTTAGTATTTAGGTTAGGTTATTAATTAATAATATTCGCTATATTATTTTTTATCTCTTTAATATATAATAATATAATTAAATTCTAAAAGATATTTAATATATTATAATTATTATTTACTAAGTTTTTAAGTTTTTATAAAGTAAATAATATTTTTATAATATATATATACCTTAATTTAATAAATATTTCTAAGAAACTAATATTAGAATTCCTTAAAAGTTTTAATAATTATAAGGAATTCTTTATTATAAATAAAGTAATTAAGTTTTATTTTATATAATTTATAGAAATAAAATATAATAAGATATAAAAGTCTTTTATTATTTTATTATTTAATCTAGGCGCTTAATATAAAGTCTAAGGTATTTATTTTAAGTTTAATTTATTAAAATAAATTAAATATCTTAAGTATTAATTTACTTAAGATAAATTATTTAAT
>WESZ01000153.1:0-79211 GCA_011033785.1 Fusarium cf. falciforme | reverse complement strand
AATAAATATATCTAGATATTCTTATAGTATATTATTAATTATTTATTAGAATATAATAGGTATATTTATAAGTCTAAAAGGTATAATAAGGTACTTAAATAATCTATACTTAGTATAAAAAGCGGTTTTTTATTTATATTCTTCTTTAATCTAAATAAGATTATAAGCTCCCTTAAGATTAAGCGCTATAAAATACTTTATTTTAAAAAATTAGTTTTTTAGCTTACTAATAAGGGGTAATAATATATAATCCTTAATTATAATAGCATTAAGTATCTTAAAGTTAATATAAAGGTAAAGCTTTTAATTCTTTTTTAAGATAAATATAATAAGGTATTTAATAAATAACTTATTTTCCTTAATATATCCTTTTTATAATATTTCTTTAATATATTCCTTTAATATTAATAATTATACCGCATTAAGTAAGTAAAGTTTATTAAAGCTAGGTTATTTTTTATTAATAAATTTAATTTCTAGGTTATAGTAGGTATATTTAGGTAAACTAGTCTTAAGTTCTTCTATAAAGAGCTTTTTATAAATATAGTATTATAATAAAATATTCTTAAGCTATTTTTCCTTTAATATTTTCTTAATTTACTTAAGGTTTTCTTTTAAGTAATAGAATTATTATATAATATATATAATTATTCTTTATTACTATTATTTCTATTTATTATAGTATTTATATTATATCCCTTTAGGTAAAGAGGTATCTTATATTTACCTTTACTTAACTTCTTTAGCGTCTTTAGTAGAAGTTTAAGATCTTATATTATCTTCTAAGTTATTATTTATTATAAAGGGTATTTCCTTATTAAAAAAGAGCACTTAGCTAATTCTCTAATTAAAATATAAGTTAAATTAGTATAACTATAGGTACCTAAGTACTAAGTTATAGCCTTCTATAGGTATAATATTAAATAAGATTCCTTAATTTTTTCTTTTAATAAAAACTTTAAGGTAATTAATCTTATTATTAATAACTTTATTATNTATAGGTATAATATTAAATAAGATTCCTTAATTTTTTCTTTTAATAAAAACTTTAAGGTAATTAATCTTATTATTAATAACTTTATTATTATAATTAAATTATTTCTCTTTAAGGTTAATTATTATATAGGGCTTTGCCTTATACCTCTATAATAGCTTAAGCCTATTTACTATCCTTAGGTTAAAAAGATTTTACTTAGCTTTATTATTTATTAAAGTATATAGCTATTTTCCCTTAATTTATATTAGTATTTTAAAATATCTTAGGTTAATACCTCTTTTTATAGTACATAGGGCCCTTTATAGCATTATTAGTTATTTTTTTACCTATAGCCCTCTTATAAGTAGGTTTCTTAGTTTTTTAATAGTATATAGCTAATATAATTATACTTATATTTATTGCTATTATATGCTTTATAATTATATATATTATCCTAGCTATATAGCTAGTCTTAGTATTATTATTTTTATTTTTATCTTAGGTCTTTTTTATTATCTAATTAGGTTATTAGTTATTAGTCTTTTAGTTCTTTTTATTTTTCTTAGCTAACTTATTTCTATTAGTCCTTAACCTTATAGATTATTTATTTATGCTTCTAGATAGCTCTATATAATTCTTCTTAGTACCTAGCGTATATAATGCCGATAGAGTTATACTAATAGAATACCTAGTACCTCTCTATCTTATATTATATATAAGATTTATTATTTAATTAAGCTAATAAGGCAATAAGAAAATAATCTTATTTTTATTTTTCTTCTTAATATTCCTTATATTAATAGTATTAATAAGATATTTATAAGATATTAGGATATTTCTTATATATAGGGTATATTTATATATTATCTTATAGGTTAAATAATATTTTTTAATATCGCGGGTTTTTAGCTAATTCCTTATAATATACTTAGATATAGATTTCTTATTTATGCGTAATATCTATATATTCCTATATTATCTAGATATACCTCTCTTATAAGCTATTCTAATATTAGTTACTATTTTTATTATATAACTATAAGTAGTTTTCTTTTATTTATAATTCTTTCTCGCTCTTTTAGCGCTTTTATTATTAAAAATATTCCTTATATAATTCCTTTTATAGTTTTTTAGCTTTATATTTAAACTTAGTTTAATTAATATTAATACCGCTTACCTTAGTAATCTAATTATTATATAGTAGCCTATTATATCGATCTACTTATTAGCATTTATAGATCTTATTATATTCCCGTAATGCCTTAACTTAGTATTAGGGGCATAAGGTGCGGTTATATTATGCGGGGTCGTCTTATCTATAGTCCCTTTAGTAGGCTATAAAGGGTATTAAGAATTATTTATTTTTATTATATCTTATAATCTACTTTTTATAATTAAAACCTTCGGCGGCAGCTTTTTTAAAGTTAGCTTATTTAATAAGTATTAGGGGCGCTTATTGCTTTTACCCTATTAGTGCCTTTTCTTTTTTTTATTTAAGCTTCCTAATAACCGCGATAATAACCCTTTATTTACTCGCGGTATTTAATATTAGGTCTATTTATATTATTAATTCTAAGAGTAGTTATTATTAGGTATCTTTGCCTATTCTTAGTAGCTTAGGGGTATATCTTACCTAGCTATAGGTTACTCCCTTATTACTTAATTCTTAGTTTAGTTTTATTTATTTAGGATTATTCTTATTTTCTCTTACTAATATATTATAACTACTTTATAATATAGCAATAAGTTTAGTTATTTAAATTATAGTTTAGGGTTCTTTATTTTCCTATTAAACTTATTATATTATATTTATATATTTCTTACCTTTTAAGAGGGATTATTATTAGTTTAACTAATAATATTTTTCCTTAATATCTTACTATTTCTTATAATAAATCTTCTTAATATAGTTTATTTTATAATAATATTAGCATTTAAGGCTATAATAGTCCTACTTACCCTTTTATATAATTCTAAGTATTATAAGGCTAGCTTTAATGCTATAAAAGGTATTATTACTTTTTTTCTTACCTTAGTTAATATTAAACCATAGGTTATTAGCCTTATAGTTATTAAACTTAGGGGTTTAGAGCTTTTTCTATGCGAATTATTATTTATTAATCTTAATTATTTTATTAATATACTTAATAAGGTTATTAAGGTATTTCTCTTTATAGAGTTTTATTTATACTTTTTTCTTAAGTCTATTAAAAAAAAAAGATATTAAGGGTTCTTAATTTTAATTAAGCTTTAAGGCGAGTTAAAAATACTTTATTTTATATTCTAAGATAGATTAAGTCTATTAAAGTACCTTAATTTCTTTTTTAGCTTATACCTTTTTATTAATAATTCTAAAGGCTTATTAAAGTATTACCTTAAAGGCTTTATAATTTAAATAAAGGTAATAAATATAAGGTAAATACTAATTAGTAAGGACTATAAGGTATTCCCTTATAATAGGTTTAAACTAAGCAGCGATATAGCCTTTAAGTTTTCTTATAATATATTAGACCTTACTAGATTTTAAGGCGAATTATATTAGATAATATATTATAAATGCCCTTAGTTATATAAGGAATATAAGTAGCTTATAGGTAATTCTATTAAATAGTTCCAGGGGGTTTAGCTTTAAGATTTCTCTTATATCCCTTTTATTTATAGTAGTAGCTATTATATTACTAATATTTTAGATATTATCTAGGTATATTATATTTTAGGTATACTAGGTTTTACCTATTCTCTTAATAAGCTTATATAGCCTATCTATTTTAATACTTATAGCAGTAATTTAGGCTTAGAGTTACTTATTTTCTTTATTATCTAAGTTATCTATATCTTTTATATCTTTGTTAGTTAGGGCGGCCTAGGCGGGCATAATAGGTAGGTTATTAATAGGCGGGACCTACTAGTAGTTATTTGCGGGAGTTACCTAGGTAGCTATTGCGTTTAATATTATTTAAGGTAATATAAGTAATCTATTAAATAAGAGCTATTAATATATAATAATTATATATATTCCTAAGGGATAAACTAGNTATTATTTAAGGTAATATAAGTAATCTATTAAATAAGAGCTATTAATATATAATAATTATATATATTCCTAAGGGATAAACTAGTTATACTAGGTTTATATTAGTAGATAGAGTAGTTATACTATGCTTAAATAATAGGTAGTATTATATCTAGTAATATACTTAAAGGTATTAAGTATAACTAAGTTATATTAATAACTAAGGTAGCTATTATATAAGAAGTATAATAAATATATTCTATATACTTAGATGCGACTTATAATTATAAGTCGCGGCTCACTATGAGTCGTAAGTCCTTCTATGAGCCCGGGTTAGGCTTATAGTACGTACTGTGAGTCACTGACCTTAATTGGTTACCTTTTGTGGGGGCATATGTGACCTGAGTTGGTGCTATAATATAAAGGTTTAAGATAATTATAAAAAAGAGATATAAAATAAAAATATTAATAGCTAATTAAGATAATAGTATTTATAGCCTTATATCACGGCCTATGAAACCCCTGGGCTATATAATAGGAGGGACCTATAGTATCTTACTAATTATAACTAGATTAAAATAGATTATGCCCTATAGGCTATAATCCCCTCTAATCTAGATAGTAGGATTATAATAGCTTAGGACCTATAAAATATAATTTATTATAATTTATTTTATTGCATAAAGTATATAAGATATATTTATAATACTTTCTTATATAGTAATTACCTTAGCTATTAATATAACTTTATTATACTTAATAGCTTTAAATATATTATTAAATATAATAGCCCCTTTATTTAATTATAACGCAATTAATCTCTTTATTAATATAAACCTAATATAACTAGTTTATCCCTTAGGAATATATATAATTATTATATATTAATAGCTCTTATTTAGTAAATTACTTATATTACCTTAAATAATATTAAATATANTCCCTTAGGAATATATATAATTATTATATATTAATAGCTCTTATTTAGTAAATTACTTATATTACCTTAAATAATATTAAATATAATAGTTACATAAGTAAACCCTATAAATAACTACTAATAGGTTTTACCTATTAATTACTTACTTATACCTATTATAGCTAACTCTTAAGATAAAGATATAAATAATATAGAGACCTCTAATAATAAAAAAGTTAAATAGCTCTAAGCCTAGATTATTACTATAAGCACTAAGATAAATAGACTCTATAAGCATATTAAAAAAATAAGTAAAACCTAGTATAATTATAATACCTAGTACTTAAATAATATCTAGGATATGAAAAATATAATTATTACTATAATAAGAGAAAAAGATAGAAAGGAAATCTTAAAGTTAACCCCCCTAGAGATATTTAGTAAAACCCTAAATAAATAACTAACTTTTCTAATATAGCTATAAGTATTTATAGCCTATTACCTAATATAATTTACCCTTATATTTAGCTATATCTAGTATACTATATAATAACTTACTAAACTAGCCGCGGTATAGTTTAAGCCTATAATAAGGAAATACCTTATAACCCTATTTGCTAAACTATTCCTAAGAACTACTAACCTCTATTTAAATTATAAAGCCTTTAAAGCTACTCTTTAGTAAGCTTTTAGTATTATAAATAAAAAGATATAAGCTAAAAGGGAAATTAAGACCCTTAGATAAACCTAGTCTACCTTAGACTATAGGATAAAGTATTTCTAGCCTATAGTAAAGCTTAGCTAAGATTAATAGTCTTTAATTTTATTCTTCTTTAATAGATTTAAGAAAGATATCTAAGTAGAATTATATAAAGAAAAATAACTAGATAACCTTATTAATTATATTAGTAGGGCTATAAAAATTAATCACTAATAATTCTCCTAGAAGAAACTATAAAACCTTAGGTTTAATAATAATAAGATTAATACTCCTCGCTTTACTATTAATTAAGGTAAGAAATAATAAAATAATACCTCCTATAGGATATATCTAAGACCTATAGAACTAGGGGCTACCTAATAAAAATAAAAGGAGATTAAGTATTATTACTATTATAAGAAAGGCTATAAGGCTAATAAATATAAAAAGAAACAATAAGATATAAAAGAGAGATATTATTAGCTAAAGCTATAATAAACCCTACTAAAAGGTAAGAAGTACTTAAACTTAATTAATTAGAATAATAACCCCTAAATAGCTATTTATATTACTAAAACTCTAAGAATAGTATAATAGGGATATAATAAAATAAAACCCTAACTAAGAAAAGTCTATTAACTATACCTTACTAACCTAGATATATAAAACCCCCTCCTAGAGCTAAATAATAAAAAGGGAAACCCTACTAACTAATAGTAAATTATTACTATAACTTAGCTAAATAGGCACTATAAACCTATTAATTAGAGTTAGTACTCTATAGGAGCCTAGGTATAATAAGAATAAGACGCTATATAAGCCTGCTAATAATAACATAACTATTATACTATATTATAGAAAGATAATATTAAGAAAGAAAGTAATAAATACTATTAGCTAAGCATAGCCACATAATATATCTAACTAGCTAAAAAACGCTAAGATATAAATAATATAAAAGATATCTATATATAAGTATATTATAAAAAACTAGCTATAAATCCTTAATAGCTAAAACCCTAATATAACCTATAGGATAACCTATATATAATATCTATATACCTATAATATAAAAAAATCTTATAGGTATTATATAAGAACTATTACTAGAGCATATATATTATAGATAAATAATAAAATAATTNAAATCCTTAATAGCTAAAACCCTAATATAACCTATAGGATAACCTATATATAATATCTATATACCTATAATATAAAAAAATCTTATAGGTATTATATAAGAACTATTACTAGAGCATATATATTATAGATAAATAATAAAATAATTATTTCTTAGTTTAAATATTATAACCTAATATTAAACCTTACCTAGCCTATAAAACCTTTTAATATAAGATATAGAAATAATATAAAAAACTTAGTATTATTACCTTATAATTTTACCCTATAAAGGAAGGAGCTATTACCTTAGAATAATAGATTACTATTACGATATAGCGAATAGTAATAAAATAAAATAAGGCACTTAATAGAAGCTGCCTAAACATAGAAGCTATATTATACTACGAGGAAATATACTTATAATATAAATAATAAGTCTTAGTAGCTTATAACTATATAAAATATATAGTAAAAGAAGGACTTAATTTTATAACTTATTAGGAAAATACTATTAATAAGAAATAATATAAAAATATCTAATTATACCTTAGGAAGGATTATAAACCTATGGATAAAGTCTTATAAGAATATACTAACTATATTAAGAGGGGAGACCTTAATAAGGTCTACTTAGAAATATCTTAATTACTAGAATGTAATTACTATAATAAAGATAATAAGGCTATAAAAACTAGCTACTAGGAATAAATTAAAAAATAGAAGTAAGACTATAACTATAAAGTATATATAGATAGTAAGTATAAATTTAATTACCTTAGCTATATTATTAAAAAGTTAAAAAACTAGATACCTTATTTAATATAAGGTAATAAATAGAAGAATATAAGAAAGAATTACCCTAGAAGGCCCTTTATTTTATAAATAGAGTATATAGATAATAATACCTAGAATTAAAAGTATAAGTTAAGGGAAAATAATTAAATACTTTAGTAAATAATAAAGCAAAGTAGAATTATTTTAACTTAATAATAGCAAATAGGTTTAAATTACTATAAAGGTATAAATAGGCACCTTATATAATTACTAACTTAGAAGGAACCCCTTTTAATTATAACAATAGGATTATTTACTATAAGATTAATTACGTTAAGGTTCTTATTAAAAGAAAAAAATTAGGAGATTTTATTTAATATAATACTAAATAAATACTATAACTTTATGCTTAGGTACTTATTATTATATGCCCTAGTCAGAGGGGTACCCTATATAATAACTCTTACTTTATAATAATTAGATCTAATAGCTATTAAATAAGATTAGTAGCTTAGACTTTAGATTACCTTTATATATACCTTCTTTATATTATAACTTATATTTCTTTTAACTAAATAGCTATTAAAATTAGTTATTTACCCTTTGCTTTTAGTAATATATTAACCCCTTATTAGAGCTAAGGGATTTATAATAATTAGTAATAATTAAAGCTTTTTTTAACTTAACCTATACTTTATTTAATAAACCTAATATTGAAAATAAATAAAGCATTAAAAAAAAGCCTTAACCTTTCTTTTAATAATAATATTAATTATATATATCTTTATTAATTAAGCTAGATAAATCTTATTAGCCTTATAGTAACTCTAAGCTTATTAAGGTAAGACTTATTTAAATAAATATTATATAAAATAACTATAAGAATATTAATAAGAATAAAGCTTATAGAAGTAGATTTTAATTATATATAATAAATTTAGATTTTCTTCTTATAAAACCTAACTTTCTAATATAAAAAATATATTCTTATTAAATTAATAATACTTAAAGACCTTATAAAGTTTTTTTATTAAAAAATTAACAGATTTAATACCTTTTATAGAGAAATAGCTCTAATTATAGAATTATTATTATATTACTAAAATATAATAAATCCTTACCTTATTAAAAAAGCCTAAAGAATTATTAAAAAGATTATTAAAAAAGCTAAATAAAAAAAAATATTATTATTAAATAATAAACTCTTAATTTATAACTTATTAATAAATATAACTCTTAAGTTAATAAAAATAATAATTAGATTACTAAAAGTAGCTTTTTTTTAATAATAAGAAAGATTTAAGGAATTAATATTATTATTATTAGCCCTAAGGAAATAAAAGACCTTAAATTAGCTAATATTATTACACCTTATATAAAGTTTTAGTATTAATACTCTTAATATTAAATACCTTATTACTAAGGGTGTTATTACTTATTAGCTTTTACTTAATTTAATACTAAGATAATAAAATTATTTTATAATCTATTAATTATATAAATAACTAGAGATATAATAATATCTAGATTTTATTATAAATTTATTAAATCTAGCCGCTAATAATTATATATTTTAATCCTAATTAAAGATAATTAATTAAGCTAAATTAAAGTTATAAAGATCTTATAATAAAATAAAATAAATATTAATTTTATATAAAATAAAATAAGAAATAAAAAAAATATATTAATACTCCTTAATTACTTAATAGATATTAGAACTTATTAAAAAGGGCTATAGATTTAAGCTTAAGGATATAAAACCCGCTAATTTATAGATAAATATAGCCTTAATATTATTATAATTAGTACCTCTCTAACTAATATAAGGTCCCTAGCCCTAGCTATAGCTACTAGACTTATTAAAAAGAAAATAATTCTTAATACCCTTACTAAAGATATAGCTATAATCTTATATAAGGAGGTAATACTAAGGGTAAAATAAGCTATATTTATAGATATTATATTTAATCTTTTTAGTTATATACTTAATAAAATAATAATACTTTTTATATAATATAATAATAATAATACCTTTTTATTAAATACCCTTATAAAAAAGTTATTTCTTATTATATTTAAACCTAATAAGATAATATTAAGTAATAAAATTACCTTAGGGATAATTTATTTTACTTATAATTAAGTTAAATCTACTAAGAATAAAATAATTAAAATAAAGAATTTAAATAAATAAAAAAAATAATAATATAAGCTTTAAGCTTATAAATATTAGCCTATTTTAGCTAAATATATTTACTAAGGGTAAATCTAAAGACCCTTTAGTAAAAATCTTTTATAATAAGATTATTATTATTTTTATTAATACTTACCTATAAGTGAATTTAATTTAGTCTTATATAAAAAGAAATAACCTCTAATAAGTTATTTTTATTAAGAAAAATACCTAGAGACTCCTTAGAGGTAATACCTTAATATAATAATATAAATTACTTAATAATTAAAAAAAATAAGGTTATATTATATTTATTAATATCTTCTTTAATATAATAAAAATTAAATTTAAAATAAAGCTCTAAGATATATTAGAATAATTAGACTAAGCTTATTTTAACCTTAATAATATTAAAAATAATAAGTTATTATAAGATTTCTTTATAAAGATATTTAATATATTTAAAGTTATAAGAAAAGTAATTAATCTTAAGTTATTTATATATTTCTATATTAAATTATACCTTAAATTATATTAATTTTATAAGATATTAATAAGAAGTCATAAATAATTAAAATATATTAATATAATAAATAAAAAAAAAAGATTTTATATAAGAAACTAAAAGTATTATATATTAATAAAGGTAAAACTAAGAGAAAGAAATCCTAAAGTAATAGAAAATATATATATATTATTAAAGAAAAAAAGAAAAAAAAATTAAAATAAAAGACTTAGTGCTATAAGGTAATAATAGCTTATAGAATTAAAGCTATAAAGACTAAAATTACTTATTATATAGCTAGAGGCTATATAAGATTAATAATAATACTTATAATAATTAATTTTAACCTTAATAATTAAATAATATAAATTAATAACTAAAAGTATAAAATTAATAAAAGAATAAAAGATAAAGAGATAATTAAGGACCCTTAAAGAAATATAAAAAAAGTTTCTTTAAGATAAAATTAAAATAATAAAAAAAGATTTTATTATAAGAAAAATAAAATTAAAAGTAAAAAAAAATTAATAAAAAGAAATACCTTATAAGCTATTAATAATCCTAAAGTATTAGCTAGAATAAATAAAATTATAGCTATAAAGGCTAGAATTAAGATAGACCTAAGAGAGTATATTATACTAAGGATAAATCTTAAAGTAAAAAAAAACTTAGAGATAATAATAAAAATATAATTTATTACGCTAAAGTTATAAATTATAAAAAAGAATATTATATTATAATAAAAATAAAATAAATAATATATATTAATTTTATAATTAATAATAATTAAATTCTTAAAATAATAAATAGGCTTAACCTTAATAGCTTACTTAAATAAAAAGTTTTAATTTACCTTTAGATTTTTTATATTTTTAAAAAAACTAAAGAAGCTAAAACTTATTAAGTATATTATAATATTAAAGTATTAATAATTATAATTAATAAAAAATAACTTATAAAATATAATAAAAAAGTAATTTAAAAAGATTAAAAGCTAAAAATACTTAATAAGATAAGTAAGGTTATAAATATTATAAAGTTTATTACTTTTAACTTTTATCTCCTTAAAATAATATAAAAGATAAAGGCTAAAGCTTATTTTATAATTATAGCTAATATTATTAATTAATTTACTCCTTATATATTACTAAGAATAAGATTTTTATATAAGTATAAGGTAAAATTTAATTTTATTAATCCTAGTATTATATTTAAAGCTATATATAATATTATTATTTAAGAAAAGATCTTTAAAAAAAAAACCTCGCTGCTTAATAAGATAATAAAAAGCGCCTATATAATAATAATAAAAAAAGGTAAAATTACTTTTATCTTAGTTATTTATAAAAACCTACTAGAGATATATAAGCTAAGAGGAAATAATAAAGCCTTTTACTTTAAAGAGAAAAATAAATACTTTTTTAATATAATAATTAATAAAGCTACTCCTTAAATAGCTATTTTTTATAACTTTAATAAAAAAGAAGTCTAAATTTACTAAAAAAAAGCATATTAGCTATATTAATAATTATAAGGGTAATAAGATTATAAGTTTTATTATTAGCCTATTTAAATTAATAGATTTTCTTAAAGTAATTAGCTAAGACTAAGAACTAAGACTAAAGGTTAAAAACCTATTAATAATTAAAATAATATTAAAAGAGCTAATTAAAATTAATAAAGATATTAATAAAGATAACCCTAAGTATATTAATATTAGACTCTTAAACTATAATATTAGCTACCTTAAAGGTATATTATTAATAAAAAATAACTTTAATATTAAAATAACTAACCTTAATAATAAATAAATAATAAAGCTCTTTAAGCTAATAAATTAATATAATATCTATAAAGATAAAAGTATTATTTTTATACCTAGAGAGAAAAAAAATAAAAATTAACTTAATTAATAACTAATAGAATTAAAAAAAAATTATTAAAGCGTACCTAATAGGGATTAAAGATTAATAATTCTTAAATAAAATCTATAAGAAATTATATATTATTAAGAAAATATATTACTTAGATAAATTAATATTAATTATATGCCTTATATTTATTATTTAGAAATTAATAAATAATAAAAAGAAAGGCAAAGTTATAATTTACTTATAACCCTTAAATTATATTATAATTCTTAATATATACCCTTTATTAGATTAAAAAGATATTTATAGTAAATATTAGGGGAAAAAAATATTTCTTAATATTTAATAATATTAGTTTTCTTTATTAATTACTCATTTATAATATATATTATAATTAAATAATAATTATATTTAATTATAGCTTAGAAATCTTTAATATAGCTCTAATAAGATTTAAGAATTCCCTTACTTTTAATTAGTAATTTATAAATAATATATTCTTAGAATATTATATATTTATATATATTTATATTAATAATATAATTATCTTTTTTAATATCTTTAAGAAATATCTTAAATATCTAGAGGTAATATTAAAATTACTTAATAAGAATTAATTAAAAATTATTATTAATAAATCCTTTATATAATATAATATAATAAAGCTACTTAGATATCTAATTAATAATAATAATCTCTATAAGATATAAGATTAACTTAATACCTTTATTAAAATAATATATTTAATTAACCTTATTACCCTTAAAACCTATATTAAGATAATTAAATATCTATAAAAAGGGATATTATAATATAATATAATATATAAATATACCTTTTTCTTAAATATAAGATATTATTATTATATAATATTAAAGCTATTTTAAAATTATTAATTAAAGTATTAAAGCTAATTAAGAAGCTAAAGGCCTTTATAATAATTTTTAAATTTATATTAAAAAAAAATACCTTTAATAAGATATAATAATTCCTTATTAAATAATTTATATTATAATATTATAACCCTAAGAAGTTATTATTCTTTAAGATTAATGCCTATAAGAATAGATTTAAGCTTTTTATTTTTTAAATTAAAAAAAAATAAAATAAAAAAGTAATCCTTAAGAAAGATATCTTAAGTAAAAAACTAAAGCCTATTAGGTTTTTTTTTTTACTTAACCTCTAAAATAAAAACTAAAAATAACTCTATAAAAGCTAAAGTCGCTATTTTAGCTTAGGTAATCTAAAAGATAAAAAAGCTAATATAATTTAATTAATACTTAGTTAATATTATTATAAATTATATAATAATTAAAAGTATTATTACTTATATCTTATTAAAAATAATAGACTTTAATAAAATTAACTTAAAACTAATTAAAGCTACTAATTACTTATTTTAGTTTTAGCTATAAATCTTTTATATATTAAGTATACTTAATATTATCTTAGATATACTTTTAAGACTATTAATTAAAGACTACTTAATAAGATAAGTAATTAAAAATAGCTTTAATAAACTAGACTTTATAATAATATTAATAAAAGTAGGATTAATATAAATTAAAATTATGCCTAAGTTTTATTAATAGATTATAAAAGGATATAATAAGGATATTAAGCTAAGGTATATATAAGATTATATTAGGGATATTTAAAGCCTAAGGCGCTAGAGCTAATAACTAAAGATTATCCCTTTTTAGTTATAAGAGCTTTTAAGAGATCTCTTATATTATATAAGATATAAAGGAAAATAAAGGCTATATATTCCGTGATTATTTATTAAACTTATCTTTAAGATAGTCTATAATAATAAGTATTACTTTAGAATTAACTATATAATATAAGAATTAGACCTTATTTATTTTTATTATATATTAAAAGTAATTTATAGCTATATTACTTATTACCTAATATATTATAAGAATTTAATAAGTAAAAAGCTAACCTAAAGGGAATTATAATTAATTATAATAATATTATAACCTTTTTATATAATTACCCTTAATTTTATTATAGACCTATTAAAAATATTAATAGCTAAGATAATTTAAGTTATTATTAGCTATAATAAACTTAATTACTTAGCCCTTATTAATTATATATTTTTAAAAAAGATAATATTATTAATAAGGTATATATTATATATAATAGAAGATTAAGTAAATATATTTTTTTAAATATTATTATTTTTAAATTAAGATATCCTAATATAGATTATTAATAATTAAGATCTAAGATTTATATCTTAGATCTAAAAAGTTATTTTTAGTTTTTTAAAAATTAATTTTCTTATATTAGTAATATATTATCTATAAACTAATAAGATTTTAAAAAGAAAAAACTAAATAATTAAAATAATAATTAGATATTATATAGTAATAAATTTAGATATATTATAACTAATATTATTATTATCGCTATAATATAACCTTAATAATATAATATTAAATATAATTAAGAAGGCATTTAATAACTTAATATATAATTTTTACCCTTAAAGACTTATTAATATTATAGCTATTTTTAGAATTAAGAAAAAAAAGATTAATATATAAGTATTAAAAGTATTATAAAAGATTTATTATAAAAAAGTAAAATTCCTTATTAATATTTTAATATTATTTATTAAAATCTAATAAAATATAAAATATAAAGAAATTAATATTAAGGAAGGTAATATTATTTATTTATAATTATATAAGGGATATTACTTATTAGGGAAATTAAAAAAGAAATAATCCCTTATAAGAGCTAGACCCTATAAGGTTATATATAAAATTAAATAATAAGCCTTTAAGCTTAACTTCTTAAAGTATTATAAGGTCTACTTAGTTATTTTAATTACTTACTTATAGAAATTTGCTTAAAGTAATAACCCTTATTAATATATTATATCTCTATTAGCTCTTATTATAATTAATAATAATAAAGTTATAGATTTCTAAGAAGTAAAAAGGATTATATAATAATATATTTAATAAAGAAATAAGAGATTATATTAAGACTTATTTATTAAATAAATAAGTTTTACTATAAAAAATAATAATTAAATTATTAAACCTAAATTATAAAATATTATAAGAAACTTAGTTAAAGTATAAAATAAGGTAAATTTAGTAAATAAAGAGAATAAATTTAAGAAAAAAAAAAAAAGTATCCTTAAATCCTTTAAGATAAAGAGAAAATAATAAGTAAATTATATTAAACCTAATAATATAATAAGTAATATAAGACTGCGAACCTTAGATATTTTTCCTTTATTTATAACTATTTTACTTTTAATTATATTTATTTTATATTTATTTTAATAATTAATATTACTTTATAAAAAATATAAAAGTATCTTAAAACCTTTTTTTAATATAAATATATAAGATCTAGCGCTTATATAAGAAAAATAAACCCTAAATATAATATATAATAAATAAGTAAACCTAATATTAGAGATAAGTAGAAATAAAGTAAAAATAACTAATAAATATAATTAAATTTATTATAATAAAAGAGATATATAAAATCTATTAGCCCTATAAAAGTTTTTTTAATTTTCTACCTTATATTATATTAATAAACCCTAATTATATTAATAAGGTTAAATTTAATTAGTTATTAATAAACCTAAGTACTTATTACTAAAAGTAATAATATTAATAATTATTTCTTAGAAAATTAATTAATTATTATTAAATTTAATATAAAATATAATAATATCTTTAATATTTAATTTTAAGATTATTTACCTTAAGGGTAAAATTAATAATCTTATAATTAATATAAATAAAAGTAATATTAGATAAGATAAGGTTATATAAGATAATATTAATTAAAGTAGTGCTATTAATATAATTAAATATAATATAATAGAATTTATTAATATATTTAATAACTATAATAATAATCTTAACTAAGAGAATCTTAATATTACTATAAGTAGCTCTAAGTCTAATTATAAGTCTAACCTTAAAGAAATTAAAACTTCTTACCTTATTAAGAAGGGTAATAAATATATATTTTTTAATATACCTTAGGGTAATATTAAAAGTATATCTTATTAATAATATTAATAATAAATTAATAAGCTAATAAATAACTATATTATTAATAGTAATAATAAAAAGGAT
This sequence comes from Fusarium cf. falciforme, assembly GCA_011033785.1. Classification (NCBI taxonomy): domain Eukaryota; kingdom Fungi; phylum Ascomycota; class Sordariomycetes; order Hypocreales; family Nectriaceae; genus Fusarium; species Fusarium cf. falciforme. The sequence continues at coordinate 63,028 of WESZ01000153.1, read as the reverse complement.
AAGTTTAGCTAAATAAAAAGCTATATTAATTTTAGAATTAATAGGCCTACTAAAGGATCTAATATAAAAAAGGTTTTAATTAAATAAGATATTTTTTTAATGCCTTAATATTAAATTCTAACTAAATTACTTAAAGTATTAAGTAAGAAAGAAACTTAGTTTTAATTACCTTAAGGCTAATAATATATACTTATATTATAAATAATACTTTTATTTTAAAAACCTTATTTATAAGTATTATAATAATAATAACCTTAATAATAAAAATAAGCCTATTAAAACTAAGCATAAGAGAACTAAGAGAGAATTTAACTTAATATATAAGACTAAGAACTATATATAAGATACTATAAAGGCCTACTTTACTAAGAGATATAATTATAACTAAAGTAATAACAAATAATATATTAAATTCCTTCTTAATTAAGCTAATTTTATGCTTATTTATTTTATTAATCCCTATAATATAGCTAATAAAATTATCTTAGGATACCTTTAAATTATATATTATTTCTAAATAATTAAAATTAGGGGATATCTTAATACTAAAACTAATAGTAATTAAACTAGAATTAATAATAATATATCTATAGTTATTATTAATATTACTACTAAGTTAATTATTATATTAAAAGAGGTTAATAAGCTTAAAATAAATATAATTAATCTTTATAATTAGTTAATTAAAAAGGTATATTAAATAAATAATAAATAAAAATAAGTAATAAAAAAAGTTAATAAGTTAAATAATAAATCTATTTATTATTATAAGGAGATTAATAATTAAGTAATTTAAATTATTATATATAAGGGCATAAAAGTAATAATTAATAGCTTTAATAAGATTATTAATAGACTTAATATTAAGATTTAAAAGATTATTATTATTAAAATAAAAAAATAATTTATAGCTAAGTAATAAATAATAACTATTTATAAGCTAAAGCTAACCTTAGTTCTTAAGGATCTAACTAATAAATATATAACTTTAGCGCTATAATACTTAATTACATATAGTAATATTAAGGCTTATAGAGGTATTATTAAGTCTTTTCTTTTTAATTAATTACTTATTAAAACTAATAAGAAGTATATTATTAGAGCTATTAAGCTAATTAATAAGACTAGGGGACCTAAGGATAATAAGATTAATTAAGATTAGGATTTATTTAATAAAAAGTAAAATACATATTAAGCTAGCCTTAGAGATTAAAAAGAAAAAATAAAAAGGTTAAAGAATTAAATATTTATAGAAAAGGTATTAAAAGAATTATAAAGTTTAAGAAATACCTAGAATATAATTATAAAATATAATATTATTAGATCTAAGAAAGAAAAATAAAAAAAATAAAGATTTATATTCTATTAGGGCAATAAAACTTTTAAGGCCTTAGTAATTATTATATACCCTAATTAAAAGGGTACCTTATATAATAACTCTTATTTTATAATAATTAGATCTAATAGCTATTAGATAAGATTAATAACTTAGACTTTAGATTACTTTTATATATGCTTTCTTTATATTGTAATTTATATTTCTTTTAACTAGATAGCTATTAGAATTAGTTATTTACTCTTTGCTTTTAGTAATATATTAACCCCTTCTTAGAGCTAAGGGATTTATAATACTTATAGTTATAGTACTATAACTTATATTTTAACTAGAGAATTAGCTAAGTGCTCTCTTTTAATAATAAGATACCTATTATAATAAATAATAACTTAAGATATAATATAAGATCTTAAACTTATATTAAAAATACTAGAGAAGTTAAAAAGAGGTAAATATAAAATACTATTTTATTAAAAGAAATATAATATAAATATTATAATAAATATTATAATAAAATTAATAAATAATTATATATATTATAAAATAATTCTATAAGTTAAAAAGAAACTTAGAATAAGTTAAAAAGATATTAAAAAGAAAATATCTTATAAATATTCTACCTTAATATTATATCTATAAAAAACTCTTTAAAAAAAAACNAAATACTATTTTATTAAAAGAAATATAATATAAATATTATAATAAATATTATAATAAAATTAATAAATAATTATATATATTATAAAATAATTCTATAAGTTAAAAAGAAACTTAGAATAAGTTAAAAAGATATTAAAAAGAAAATATCTTATAAATATTCTACCTTAATATTATATCTATAAAAAACTCTTTAAAAAAAAACTTAAGATAAGATTACCTAAATATATATACTATAATTTAGAAATTAAATTTATTAATAAGAAATAACCTAGCTTTAATAAACTCTACTTACTTAATAAAGTATAGCTATTAATATTAAAAGAATATATTAAGAATATATTATAAAAAGGATATATTAAGAAAAGTAAGTTATTTATTAAATACTTTAGTATATTTATCTTAAAGAAAAATAATAAACTCTAGCTTTATATTAACTTTAAAATACTTAATATTATTATAATTAAGGATTATATATTATTATTATGTATTAATAAATTAAAAGATTAATTATTTAAAATAAAGTATTTTATTATACTTAACCTTAAAGGAACTTATAACCTTATTTATATTAAGGAAAAATATAATTAAAAAACTACTTTTTATATTAAGTATAAATTATTTAAGTACCTTATTATGCCCTTTAGACTTATTAATATACTTATTATATTCTAATAAATAATTAATAATATATTATAAAAATACCTAGATATATTTATTATATATTACTTAAATAATATTTTTATTTTCTCTAAAATAAAAAGAAAATATATAAAATATATCTATAAGGTATTATAGATATTATAAGATACTAAGTAATTANATAAATAATTAATAATATATTATAAAAATACCTAGATATATTTATTATATATTACTTAAATAATATTTTTATTTTCTCTAAAATAAAAAGAAAATATATAAAATATATCTATAAGGTATTATAGATATTATAAGATACTAAGTAATTAATAAAACCTAAGAAAAATAAGTTTTATACTATAAAAATAGAATTTCTTAGATATAATATCTCTTATAATAAGATATATATAAACCTTAAGAAGATCTTAGTAATTAAGGAATAAAAAGAATTAATAAATATTAAAGAAATATAAGCCTTTCTTAGTTTTATTAATTATTATTATAAGTTTCTTAAATAATTTAAAAAGATTATTATATTATTAATTAACCTTATAAAGAAAAATAAACTATTTATATTTAAGATTAAGATAAAGAAGGCCTTTAATATAATTAAAGAACTTATTTTAAGTAAATTAATACTTAATATATTTAATATATTATAATAAATTATACTTATTATAATAATTATATATATTCCTAAGGGATAAACCAGTTATGCTAGGTTTATATTAATAAGTAAATTAATTATATTATACTTAAATAATAATATATTATATCTAATAATATACTTATAGGTATTAAGTATAATTAAGTTATATTAATAACTAAGGTAATTATTATATAAGAAAGTATGATAAGTATATCTTATATACTCTATATAATAAGATAGATAATAATAGATTATAGCTTATAGAGCCTAAGTTATTATAATCTTATTTAAGGGATTAAAGGGGATTATAGCTTATAGGGATTAATCTATTTAATTTATTTATAATTAATAGGATAAAGTAGGCTTTCCTTATTATATAGTCTAGATATTTCTTAGGTTATAATATAATATCTCCTCTCTATTAGTTTTTATCTTTAAGGCTATATTTATAACCTTAGTTATTTTATATATATATATTAATCTTTAACCTATAAAAATCTTTTATTAATATATCTAATTATTGTATCTTTTTTAAGAAGTAATTAGCTATTATTAAACTAGGTAATATAATTAATTATTTTAGTTTTAAAATTATATTTTACTTATTTTATTATTCTCGCGGCCTTTATTATATAGCTTTAATTAAGAAATTAAATTACTATAGAGAATATATTTATTATAGTCTTTTATATAACATATTAGTAAGTATTTTTAATATTTATTTATATATTCTTTATTTATAGGGTTTTTTTTATTATTAATAATTTTAAGTAAATTATATTTACTAAGAGTCTAATTATTTAGACTTTAAGGAGGAGTATATTAAAGAGAGTTTTTTATATTTATAGTAAGAGATATAAGAGGCTTAAGCGAGAGTAAATAAGGTTTTAGTTTATTTAACTTAACTTTATTATTAAAAGTATTAATTATATACTAAGGGTATTAAGATAATTATCTATAGATTTTATTCTTTAAATAAGCTAGAAGTAACTAAGAAGATAGAATTAGAGGCTATAATTGCTATATAGTCTATAGGTATTATAAATATAATCCTTAATTATAATAATATTAAGTATTTTAAAGTTAATATAAAAATACAGTTTTTTATTTTTTTTTTAAAATAAATATAATAAAGTATTTAATAAATAACTTCTTTTCCTTAATATATCTTATAATAGTATTTTTTAATATATTCCTTTAATATTAAGAATTATATTATATTAAGTAAATAAAGTTTATTAAAGTTAGGTTATTTCTTATTAATAAATTTAATTTCTAGGTTATAATATATATATTTAAGTAGACTTAATTTAAGCTCTTCTATAAAGAGCTTCTTATAAATATAATATTATAATAAAATATTCTTAAGTTATTCCTCTTTTAATATCTTTTTAATTTACTTAAGATTCTTTTTTAATTAATAGAATTATTATATAATATATATAATTATTTACTAATTTTATTATTTTTATTTATTATAATATTAATATTATATTCCTTTAGGTAAAAAGGTATTTTATATTTACCTTTACTTAACTTCTCTAATATTTTTAATAGAAGTTTAAGATCTTATATTATCTTCTAAGTTATTATCTAATATAAAGGGTATTTTATTATTAATAGAAAGTATTTAATTAGTCCTTTAATTAAAATATAAGTTAAATTAATATAACTATAAGTACCTAAGTATTAGGTTATAGCCTTTTATAGGTATAATATTAAATAAGATTCCTTGATTTTTTCTTTTAATAAAAACTTTGAGGTGATTAATCTTACTATTAATAACTCTATTATTATAGTTAAATTATTTCCCTTTAAGGTTAATTATTATATAAGGCTTTATCTTATACTTTTATAATAGCTTAAGCCTATTTATTATTCTTAGGTTAAAAAGATTCTACTTAGCTCTATTATGTATTAAAGTATATAACTATTTTTCCTTAATTTATATTAATATTTTAAAATATCTTAAGTTAATATCTCTTTTTATAGTATATAAGGCCTTTTATAGTATTATTAGCTATTTTTCTACTTATAGCCCTTTTATAAGTAAGTTTCTTAGTTTTTTAATAATATATAGCTAATATAGTTATGCTTATATTTATTATTATTATATACTTTATAATTATATATATTATCCTAGCTATATAGCTAGTCTTAAACTTATTATTATTATTCTTATCTTAGGTCTTTTTTATTATCTAATTAAGTTACTAATTATTAGTCTTTTAGTTTTTTTTATTCTTCTTAGCTAATTTATTTCTATTAGTCTTTAACCTTATAAATACTTTACTTATATTTCTAGATAGCTTAGTATAGGTCCTTATAGTATTATATATATATAATACTAATAGCATTATATTAATAAAATACCTTATAGCCTTTTATCTTATATTATATATAGGGTCTATTATTAGGTTAAGCTAATAAGGCAATAAGGAAATAATTTTTTTTTATTTATCTTCTTAATATTCTTTATATTAATAATATTAATAAGATATCTATAAGATACTAAGATATTCCCTATGCATTAGGTATATCTATATATCGTCTTATAGATTAAAAGGTATTTCCTAATATCGCGGGTTTTTAGCTAATTCTTTATAGTAAGCCCTAATATATATTTCTTATTTATAGGTAATATCTATATATTCTTATATTATTTAGATATACTTTTCTTATAGGTTATTTTAGTATTAATTATTATTTTTATTATATAACTATAGGTAATTTCTTTTTATTTATAATTCTTTATTACTCTTTTAGTATTTTTATTATTAAGAGTATTTTTATTATAGTTTCTTCTATAATTTCTTAGCTTTATATTTAAACTTAGTTTAATTAATACTAATATTATTTTCTTTTATACTTTAATCTATATATCTTAATAGCCTATTATATTAGTTTACCCTTTTTTATTTATAGATCTTATTATACTCTTATAATACTTTAACCTAATATTAGATATATAAGGTATAATTATATTATATAAGGTTATCTTATTAATAGTCCTTATAATAAACTATAGTAGGTATTTAGAATTACTTATTTTTATTATAACCTATAATTTATTTCTTATAATTAAATCCTTTTATAATAGCTTCCTTAAAGTCTATTCACTTAGCTAATATTAGGGGTATTCATTANCTTATAATACTTTAACCTAATATTAGATATATAAGGTATAATTATATTATATAAGGTTATCTTATTAATAGTCCTTATAATAAACTATAGTAGGTATTTAGAATTACTTATTTTTATTATAACCTATAATTTATTTCTTATAATTAAATCCTTTTATAATAGCTTCCTTAAAGTCTATTCACTTAGCTAATATTAGGGGTATTCATTACTTCTAACCTACTAATATTATCTTTTTTTACTTAAGCTTTTTAGTAACCGCGATAATAACCCTTTTGCCCTTTATGGTTTTTAGCGTAAGGTTCTCTTACTTTATTAGTTCTAGGAGTAGTTATTATTATGCGTCTTAGGTTCCCTTTTATTATTCCTTAGTTTACCTTACCTAGCTATAGGCTATTCTTATATCTAGTTTTTATTTATATTTATCTTAATCTTTTCTTATTAATATATTATATCTATTTTATAATATCGCAATAAGCTTAATTCTCTAGATTATAGTTTAGGGTTCTTTATCTTCTTATTAGACTTAGCAAGTTATATTTATATATTTCTTACCTTTTAGGAAGGATTATTATTAATTAAATTAATAATATCTTTTCTTAATATCTCGCTATTTCTTATAATAAACCTTTTTAATATAATTTATTTTATAATAATATTCATATTTAAGACTATAATAATCTTATTTACCTTTTTATATTACTTTAAGTATTATAAGGCTAGCTTTAATATTATAAGAGGTATTATTATTTCTTTTCTTATCTTAGTTAATATTAAACTATAGGTTATTAGTTTATTAGAGAAACATAACATACTATCTATAGCTAAAACTTAGAATATAATTTTCTTTAAGTGACTTTTAAAAGAGGGATTTTATATACTTCTTTATAAACGAAATATTATATAAAATAATAAGATTAATTAATTAATTAAAAGTAATAAGAGTTATTTTTAGGAAGAAAGCCTAAAGCTCTCCTATTTCTAAATTAACCCTAAAGAAGATAATAATAGTCAAAGGTCTAAGGCCTCTAACTCCTTTTCTATATATAAGAAATTGCCTAATGGCCTAAAAACGGCTTAGTGCCTATTTCCCTAAACTTATTAGCTTTATTATTATTAGACTTAGGGTTTTATAATTTCTTTTATAAGAACTATTAGTTATTAATCTTAATAGCCTTATTAATATAATTAATAAGGTTATTAAGTTAATTTTCCTTATAGAGTTTTACTTAAACCTTTTTCTTAAGTTTATTAAAGAAAAAAAATATAAGGGGTTTTTAATTCTAATTAAGCTTTAAGGCGAGTTAAAGGTATTTTATTTTATATTTTAATATAAACTAAGTCTATTAGAGCGCCTTAATCTCTTTTTTAGCTTATACCTTTTTATTAATAGTCCTAAAAGCTTATTAGAGCGCTACCTTAAAGGCTTTATAATTTAAATAAAAGTAATAAGTATAAAGTAAATATTAATTAACTAGGACTATAAGGTATTCTCTTATAATAGGTTTAAATTATATAGTAATATAGCCCTTAAGTCTCCTTATAGTATATTAAACCTTACTAGAAGCTAAAACAAATTATATTAAGGAATATATTATAAATACCCTTAGTTAGGTAAGGAATATATATAATTTATAAATTATCTTTTTAAATAATTCTAAGAGGTTTAATTTTAAGATTTCTTTTATATCTTTTTTATTTATAATAATAGCTATTATTCTTAGTAATTTAATTAGGTTACTTATTATATTTATATATTATATTTGCTATTATTATATCTTAAAATTTTACTTAGAATTAGGTTAATAAACTTTTTATTAAACTTTTATCTAAAACCCTATTTTATTTATTAAGAAACTCATAAGTTAAGCTTCTCGCTTACTAACTTTCTATCTAAACCTACTCTATAGAGCAAAGAAGCTCTTATAACTATATTTCTTATTGCCGCAAGGTAATAAGGAATATTAACTCTTCGTCGAATAAAGGGTAATTATTCTTAATACGCCTAGTAAGGTTATCTAGAAGTTACTTCTAATAATCAACGAAGTCCTACCTATTAGGTGCGAGAATAACTTAAGCCTAAGTAAGTAATAACTAAAGAAGACTAAATTAACTCTTTAGAGGTCTAATAATAGCTATAAGGCCACAAAGAGCTTCTTTAGCTTTAATAGTCTTATAAGGCTAATCTACTTTAGGTAATCTAAGGTAGCTTTAAGTTTCTACCCTAATAAGGTTAATATATTAGGGGGGCAAGCTAGTATAGTCTTATAATAATTTGCTTTTAGGCTTAGGTTATTTAGTGGGAGAATATACCTAGTGATTTAAGTCGCTATCTTATGCTATGCTATTACTAATAATAGTAACTAGTTATTACTAGAGCGGAGAGTAAATTAGCTGCTTTTATTATTATTAATTAGCGATATATTCTTAGTGAGATAAGGTTTATTAAGGCAAAGTATTAAGCATAGAAGCATCTATAGAGTATATTTAATATTAACTCTTGCGTTAAAAGGCATTAGGCATAATAGCTTAATTATATATAAAACTATATTTCTCTTACTGGGTTGCCTTGATCTACCTTTGGGTATACTATGAGGTCGAATTACTCTTTAATAATTACTATTATATTATTAATATTCTAGATATTATCTAAGTATTTTATATTTTAGATATATTAAGTTTTATTTATTTTTTTAATACGGTTATATATATTATTTATTTTAGCGCTTATAATAATAATTTATATATAAAGATATTTAATATCTTTATTATTATTATTATTATCTTTTATATCTTTATTAAATAAGGTAGCCTAGATAAATATAAGTAAATAATTAATAAATAAGATATATTAATAATTATTTATAAGAATTACCAAAGTAATTATTATATTTAATATTATTTAATATAATATAAGTAATCTATAAAATAAGAGCTATTAATATATAATAATTATATATATTCCTAAGAGATAAACTAATTATATTAGGTTTATATTAATAAGTAGATTAATTATATTATACTTAAGTAATAATATACTATATTTAGTAATATATTTAGAGGTATTAAATATAACTAAGTTATATTAATAGCTAAGATAGCTATTATATAAGAAAGTATAATAAGTGCGTCTTATATACTCTATGTGATAAGATAGATTATAATAGATTATAGCTTATAGAGCCTAAGTTATTATAATCTTATTTAAGGGATTAGAGGGGATTATAGCCTATAGGGCTTAATCTGTCTGATCTATTTGTGATTAGTAGGATAAGGTAGGCCTTCCTTATTATATGGTCTGGATGTTTCCTAGGCCGTGATACTTATAATAAATACCTTAGACTTCGCCCTAGGGGCCTAGATTAGATAATAAGATATTAAAGGATTTTTATACCTTATTATATTTTCCTCTTATAAGCTATATAAGGTAAAACTTAATTATCTTATTTATAATAAAGAATTCCCTATAATAGTTAATACCTTTAGGGAATTCTAATATTACCTCCTCGGGAGTAAATATTAGATTAGGGTATATATAAATTATAAGAATATTACTTACTTTGTAAGAACCTAAGAACTTAGTAGATAATAACTATAATATATTAAATACCTTTTAGAATTTAATTATATTATTATTTATATTAAAAGAATAGAGAATAATAGGGCTAATATAATTAGCTAATAACCTAATCTTAATATTAGAAGAATTAAAGTAAAAAAGTAATTCTTATAGTTTATATAAAAAATATACCTTAAATAATAAATAGTTACTAATATTAAATAATAAATAGTTACTAATATTAAATAATAAATATTATTATATTACTTTATAAATAAATATAAAAAATAAGATTATTACTAATATTATCCTTAGGGAGCTTTAAAAACTTATAATTAGGCGAGTAGACTAAATAAGAAGCTAATAAGGGATAAATATATACTAGAAATATGTTTTTATACTATAAAAATATATAAAAGAATTTATTAAATATTACTATTAGACTATAAAATATAATAAGAAGCTTAATAATAGAGACTTCTAAGAGATAATATATTAATACTTTAGTTAAGAAAACCTTAGCATAGGACTAAATAGCTATATATACTATAAAACCTTTTAAGAAAACTAATAAAACCTAATAGAAAATAATTATTAGGACTAGACGAGATAATAAGTTAATACTCCTACTAGAATAGATCTAACTTATTAAAAAGTATAAAATATAAATTATTAATTTTATAGATTATGCACGGGGATATAACTAAAGGGAAGATAAACTCCTTATATTTTAAGAAGGAATTACTATCCCTAATAAAGCATTTAAACTAATTTTTAACTATTACTATAACTTATCTCTCTATAATAGAAATCACTAATTAATATTTAAGTAAATAAATTATATTTATAATAACTACTAGTTTAAGTAAAAAGTTAAATAATAAATATAAAACTAAGCGAACTATAACCCTAATACTAAACTCTTTATTTATAAGTAATCCAGAGTTATAGGTATACTATACTAAATTAATAAAGCTACCTATATAATAAAATAAGGTAATCTACTCTTAGAATAAATTTTAGTAATATAATAAATAGCTCCTAGATAATAAGAAAATAGATAAATAATAAGTCTTAAATAAATTATAATATAACTTTATTCACGAGATATATAGCTATTAGCTATATAGCCACTAAGGAATTAATAAAACCTTAGAATATATTAAGATAATATTTATTTTTCTTAATATAAAGGAAATTATTTTAATTATTATTAATTAATATAACCTTTATATAAAAACTAAGGCATAATACTATAAGCCTTATAAGAAATTATAATTACTCTTAGTCATAGAATACTTATAGGACTTAATTACTATAGATTTTATTACTAAATTACCCCTATTAAAAGAATTAGCTATTAGAAACTTTTATAATAATATTCTTATTATTATAAATAAAGTTATAAAATTTTAATATTTTATATCTTATAAAGAATTAATAATAACTAAAGAATTTATTTACTTTTTTTATTTTTATATTACTAAAATATATAATATATTACTTAAAATTATTATAAATTAAGAACTATTATTTATTTTAAAATTCTACTAAGGCTTTATAAGATACCTAGGGATTAATTATAAACTCTTTACTATATATTATAAAGAAATAAATAAATAAATAAAATATATAAATTAAATATTAAAATAATACCTTTAGTATTATATTAACTATAAATAAATTAACTAAGTTAAAAAACTATTAATTATATAGCTAGCCTATAATATTACTATAAATAAGAGTATAAAAACTATACTAGCCTATATGAATTTTAGATTTATACTAGATATATACTAATAGATATAAGATATTATTATTAACCTTAAAGCTATCTTTATTAATAATTAGCTAAAAAACCTATATAAAAAAATATAAATAAAACTTAAATTTAGTAAAAATAAAATAATAAATTATATTAATAAAAAAATATTAAGGGATTAACTTTCTTAAAGAGAAATATAATTTATCTTATAATAAAAAATATTAAAATAAAATAATAAAATAAAACACTTAATTATAAGTATATTAAATTATATAGAATTAAATAAGAAATCTTAAAATATAATTATAAATTAGACTTATTATCTAAGGTTAAATTCTATTTAATCTTTTATGTTTTATTACTTAAGTTAATATAAGATATTTTTTAAGTTAAAATTAATAATAAATTAAAAGCTAAAGTTAATAGATTAAAAGAATATATTATAAAAGCTATTCTTAATATAAATAAAATTAATAATAAAATAATATATTTCATTAAATAAAAAAACTACCTTAACTCTAAAAATATATAAGGAACCCCTAGAATACCTTACTAATATATAATACCTTTTAAAAGACTTTTATTAATAATATTAAAGGGAAAAATAAACTTAAAGCTAATAATACTCTAGTTAATAATATTTATAGTACCTATAGATTATATAGTAATTATAGCCTCTAACTCTGTCTTCTTAGTTTCTTTTAGTTTATTTAAAAAATAAAGGCTATTAATAATTATCTTAATGCCCTTAATATATAATTAATACTTTTAGTAATAGAATTAGGTTAAATAAGCTAAAACCTTATTTACCCTTAGTTAAGCTTTTTAAGTTTCTTATTATAAATATAAAAAGTCCTCTTTAATATATTTTTCCTTAAAGTCTAAGTAACTAAACTCTTAGTAAATATAATTTACTAGGGAATTATTAGTAATAAAAAGGCTTAATAAGTAAGAATATATAAATAAATATTAAAAATATTTATTAAAGTATTATAAGAAAGACTATAATAAATATATTTATTATAATAATCTAATTTCTTAGGTAAGGCTATATAATAAAGGCCGCGAGAATAATAAAATAAATAAGGTATAATTTTAAAGCTAAAATAATTAATAATATCGCCTAGTTTAATAATAGCTAATTACTTCTTAAAAAGAGTAAAATAATTAGATATATCAATAAAAGATTTTTATAGGTTAAAGATTAATATATATATATAATAACTAAGGTTATAGATATAGCCTTAAAGATAGGAACTAATAGAGGGGAGATATTATATTATAACCTAGGAAATATCTAGATTATATAATAAGGAAAGCCTATTTTATCCTACTAATTATAATTAGATTAAAATAAATCACGCCTTATAGGCTATAATCCCCTCTAATCTAGATAATAGGATTATAATAGCTTAAGACCTATAAGATATAATCTATTATAATTTATTTTATTATATAAATATATAAGATATACTTATTATATTTTCTTATATAATAGCTACCTTAGCTATTAATATCACTTAGTTATATTTAATACCTTTAAGCATATTATTAGATATAATAGCCCCTTTATTTAAATATAGCGCGATTAGTCTCTCTACTAATATAAACCTAGTATAACTAGTTTATCCCTTAGGAATATATATAATTATTATACCTTATAGGTAAGGTTATAATAAAATCTTAGTAGCTAAGGAAAAAAATAAGAAGTTTATAAGTAAAAGATCTTTCTTATTATATATTAGTATTACTTATTATATATAAAAGCCTTATTATATTTTATAAATATAAGGTATTTATGTTTATTCTTAGCTTAATTAAAAGTTTTATATAATTAATAAAAAGATTATAATACTTTAGGCTTTCTAATTAGCTATACTTAAAGCTCTTATAATAATATATATTATTACTCTTAATTATTAAGAGTATTCTTTTTAGGTCTTAAGGCTTATTAAGTTAAGGGCTATTTATTACTAACCCTTTATTATTAATTTTATATAAGTATTCCCCTAATTAGCTAAATAACTAAGATTTATTAAAAGTATTACTATATATCTTTATTAATACTTATTCCCCTCCCTCCTATCTTAGTAAGCCCCCCTCTAGGCTAATACTATTAGCCCCTTAGGGTAAGGGTAAATATACTTAATTAGCCTAATATCTTATATTTTTATAGCTAAGGTTAAGGCCTAGTAAGGTTATTATACCCTTAATAATAATATATTAATAAATCCCCTAAAAACCTTTATAATTATAATAATAGGCTTAGTTTAGCTTTTCTAAGAACTCTACTTTACTAAGAATAAGGATTTAATCCCTAGTAATATACTAGATAAGATAATAAGAATTATATATATAAGCGATGTTATACTAGTATAACCTAGTAATTTAATAATTTATATAAATCCTTAAGTTAATACTAAAAGGCCTCTAGAGCCTTACGAGAAGATACCAAGTCTTAATACTAGAAAATATAAAAATAGATTTATATATAGCCTTATTTACCTAAGAGATAACTAGGCTTTTATATCCTTATTAATACCTTTTTTTTAATAGAACTTATAGTCTTTAGGCCTATAATTTCCTATATAATAGAATTAGTCTTATTTATTATTTATTATAATTATTAATTCTACTTTTTTAATTTATTCTAATATATACTATTATAATATTAATTAATTTTATCTTAGAGATATAAGGTAAAAATCTACCTTAGATAATATTAGATATTTAGCTATTTAATTTTATTTTATTATGCTTTTAAAAATAAATATTATATATAATAGAGTTAAAAGAAAAACTAAGAAAAGTAAGATTATCTAGGATATATTAGGTAAAGTTAAATATTAAGGCCTAAAAGAAAAAGAAAGGTAATAAGAAATATATTAAGAATCTATTAAATAAGCACTTATAGGCGACTACTTATAATATAGCTAAGAAGGAGTAATATACTTATAATATAATTAAGGTTAATTTTCTTAATATTACTTATAACCTAATAACTAAGTCTTATTTTAAATTTATTTAATAAATAGGGCTAGATAATAAAGTAGATAATAATATTATTAATAAGGGTAATAATAATTTATTTAATACTTTAGGATTCTTAAAATATATTATAGCCTTTAGTAAATATAAAATATATTATAAAACTATTAATTTAATTAAGGAGGCGCTTACTTTAGAGCTAGATAGTAATAATAGTTACCTTATAAAATATTTATAAGGAGAGCTATTATTAATAAAAGAATATAATAAATAGTAATAGCTAATAAAGTCTTAAAGTAATTATAATTAAAAGGTTAAAGCTTAAAAGAAAATATCTTATAATTTATTCTAGAAATTTTATTTATTATTTTTTAGCTATACTATAGGGACAATAAATCTACTTATATAATATATTTACTTTAGTTTAATATAAATAAAGAAATACTACTATAAGAGCTCTAAGACTTTAAGAATTATAATATTATTTTCTTTTTAATTTACTATAAAGAAATTAGGTATTAAATAATAGGTATATTATATATTATAAAGTATATAATTTATTGTAATTTTTATAATTCTTTACCTATTATAATAAGCGCTATAAAAATTAAAAAGCGCCTTAAAGCTTAAATAAAAAAAAGTAATTTATCTTATATTATTTCTTTTAAAAATGAGGTTAATTCTTAGTATTATTTTATAATTTACTAAACTTAATTAAAATAAATATATACAAGGTAAAATAATAAGGTTAATTATAATATTTTTATATTAATAAATCTTAGGTATTTATTTAAAGGTAAGTATTATAACCCTCGCGGTTATATCACATATTCTCTATAAATCCCAAGTTCCTAATTATTAATCACGATAGGACTAATATCTCTAAGGACTAATATTATTCCTAGACTATATTAATCTTAGAATAACATCGCGCCTTCTTATAATTAGCTTTACTTAAGGAAGCCTAAGTATATAAGAATATATCTATTATACTCTTTTATATAGCTATTATAGCTATTAATATAACTTAGTTATACTTAATATCTTTTAAGTATATTACTAAATATAATACCCTCTTAGTTTAATTATAATATAATTAATTTCTTTATTAATATAAACTTAATATAATTAGTTTATCTCGTAGGAATATATATAATTATTATATATTAATAGCTCTTATTTAATATATTACTTATATTACCTTAAATAATATTAAATATAATAATTACTTTAGTAATTCTTATAAATAATTATTAATATATCTTATTTATTAATTACTTACTTATACCTATTTAGGCCGCTTTAATTAATAAATAGATAAAAAATAAGAATAATAATAATATAGATATTAAGTAATTTTATATATAGATTATTACTATAAGCGCTAAAATAAATAATATATATAACCTTATTAAGAAAGTAAGTAAAACCTAATATACCTAAGATATAAAATACTTAAATAATATTTAAAATATTAATAATATAATAGCTATTACTATAAATAAAAAAGATATATGAGAAATTCTAAAGCTAAATTCTCTAGAATTACTTAATAAAATAGCTTATAAGCTATTTATATTTTTTATTTAATTAAGGGTATTTATAATATATTACTTAATATAATTTATCTTAGCCTCTAGTAAGATCTAGTATATTATAAGGAGACTTAAGAGCTATATTATTATATACTTTAAACCTATTATAAAGAAATACCTTATAATTCTAGGTAATTAATATTTACTTTATATTTATTATATTAATTAATCTCAGAGAAAAGAATTAACTTAGTATAGTATATAGCTAGCTTATATAGCGATTATTAATTAATAACTATATTATTTATCTTTTTAAATAAAATAATAATACTTTTATAATAAGATAGGCTTTTAGCTATTATTACTTAGCCTTAGATACCTATTGCGGTATTAAAAGAAAGCTAAGATAAGAGAATAAAAAAGTAATAAAAAAATAAAAATACTTAATTAATTAATCTATAATAGCTATAAGCCTAATATAATACTAAGTAAGGCATAATAAGAATAATATATAAAGAAAGAGGATAAGTTTAATAAGACTTTTTAAGAACTATAAAGATAAATATTAAAGCCTTATAAGGAGCTATAAGTTAAGGGAAATAAGTATTAAGCTATTTTAGGCTATTAAGTAATTTCTTATATATAAAAAAGGAATTAGAGGCTTTTAACCTTTAATTATTATTATTTTCTTTAGGGTTAATTTAGGAATAAGGAAGCTTTAGGCTTTTTTCTTAAAAAGGACCTTTATTACTATTAATTAATTAATTACCCTTATTATTTTATATAATATTTAATTTATAAAGAGATATATAAAATTCCTTTTTTAAAAGTTACTAAAAGAAAATTATATTCTAAGTTTTAGCTATACATAATATATTATATTTCTTTAATAAAATAACTATTCTTAGTTATACTTATATATACGCCTTATAGATAAGAATACTAATTCGCCTAACTAAGGAATAACTCTAATATACTAGGAATACTAATATAGATTCTTATATTATAAATCCTATAAGGTAATACTATTTTATATATTTTATAATAATAGGCATTAAATAATATATTATTATTAGGAGATATAAGATAACTTATATTAGAAATAAGCATAAGAACTTATTCTATATAGGCGCTTAATTAATTACTAAACGCCGCTATATATAGCTAGGATGTATAAGATAATTAACTCGCCAGCACTATACTATGTTATATCCTCGAATTAGTATATAAGGGATAGGCTACTTAGCCCCGAATTAGTCCACGTGGTAAATAGTGCCTCGATTAAAAAGGAAAGCTCCTCCATATGTATGTCCCCATAAGAAGATAGAATGCCCTTTCATCCATAATACGTCAATCTCTGGGGTAACCGGTCCTAATCGGGGAAGTTGAGGAAGCATGGCAGGAAAGCGGGAAGGGAGAAGTGGCTGCCGAAAGTGGAGAGTCTAGAGCGAACCAATCAAGGGCAGTGAAACGGGCGAGGTAATGAAAGGAGTGTGGAGGGTTACCCTGCATCACCCACATCTGCCTCGAGATTTGCAGTCGGCATTGTCACCATCTGCCTACCTGGGCTTCTTGGTATCCATCCACCGCTCAAGAGCTCGTGACTGCCACCGTCTTATTACAACAATGAGCAGAAAAGGATTGCACTAGTAGAGTTTCGTGGTGGGGTTCCCGATTTCTCATCCGGGCTAGCGAACGCGCTGGGAGACTGCCAGGTTGAGATGAGCGATGTGCAATCCGAGGTTCCGATGAGCTTTCTTTTGCGAAGCTGTTGAGGTGGCGGTGGCAGCGCCAGCTGGTGGTGGCAGTATGTGCATGGGTCGGGCAGCAACATTCATCTGTGGTTATCTGATGCCTTACAGCCTACCCTGATGATTGGCCTCTGTTCTTGGACATTATTTCCAGTTTGGTGTCAGCTTGCAACCCTCCATCAGTGACCAAGGCGGCCAGAGAACACCAATAGGTAAGGGTAGGTAAGGGATTACTTGAGGGATTAGTGAGTATTAGAGGGGTAGCGTCGCCAGCCTAGATTGGGGTAGGAGACAAAAGGAGAAGGGCGGGTAGGAGCACCTTACAGCATCTAATTAACGTGGCTGTGGGTACGGGCCCTGCGCTGGTACTATCCAAAAAGGCCGCTTTCGCTGCCGATAATCAATAGTCCAGTCTGCCTTATCACTGCCGATCAGCATGCCTTGCGAAATGATTAGCGAGCCGAGCTCTATCAGGCAGACTCAGCTCTTAGCTCATTCCAGAGTCAAGGCACAGGCCGCATCGTGGGTCACACCCACGCCAACCAAATTCCTTGAACAGCACAGCGTCCGTCAACGCTTGAAACCCCGAGGATTATTGGCGCACAGGTGTGTGTGAAGGTGTGGCTGCAGGAGAAAGCATGACAAGGCGACCTGAGTTAGCCACTTATGTTATGTTATGCCTTGAGGAACGAAAGGTTCTTTCTTCCGCGCCCTCCTTGGTAAACTCGGGGCACCTAAAGGTTCGTGCTCCAGAGCTTCACCACAGCTCCGCGCCACCTAGCTTCGCCACGGCGGCTGCGCCGCAACTCTCGCGCCTTATCTTCACCACAATCGAGCCGTTACCTCTTAGCCACGGCCCATACACCTCAACAATCAAGGCGCCAACACAGCGCCTTACTTCCAGGGCTCGGTGTTTTATTATGCCGACTCCAGTGGGGGGCTGACAGCCAATGTCGAACCAGAGGTGATCTGAAAGGTTAAAACCTCCTCTCTTCTCCCCTTAACATCTTTCCCAGACGCTCAAGGGCCTTGAGGAACGAAAGCCTTCTTTTTCCCCGCCCTCCCTTTACCCTCAAAGCCTTAATTCACAGGCTACAGCACCGCCACGCTTACAGATCTCATACTCAAATATACCCCTCATACCCCTCAACACGCGCCACACTTTGCCTTGAGGAACGAAAAGGCTTCTTTTTTCCGCCATCTGGAGTACAGTTAGATCTGTATGGTTGGTTACTCTCCGACGTCCCATACGAGACAACCAGGGCTGTTCGATCGTCCTCTGAACATTGAACAGCTGTACCACGACAGCATATGCGGCTAAACATTTATCACACCTCCCAGTCGACCAGCCATCATTTTGGACGTTCTTCTCCCCCTCCGTGCTCTTACAATTGTACGGCTGCAAAACCCTGAACTTCATATTTTGATATCAAGTGAAAGTCAGATAATATGACGGCCGGAGAGTTTCAATACGAATCCCTTTGTGAAGGATATGTGCGGCTTGTGCAGATCAAGGCGAGGTGTGCGAAGTGTATCGCTTTGGACTGCAAAGCCTTTGCCCTTGACCGGGCCCCAAACTTTACGGCCTTGTCCTACACTTGGGGTGCTGAAGGGAGTACGCAACAAATTGAATTGCAGGGGAAATCTTTGCTGATTACCAAAAATCTCGAGTCGTTCTTGCTCGAAGCAGAACGCCGGATGCAAATGCCTGCTGGGAATAGCGCAGACCAACAGGGGTGGGATGGAGGCTGGCTTTGGATTGATTCTATCTGTATTAACCAATCTAACCCTAAAGAGAAAAGCATTCAGGTCTCCATGATGAAGGATATCTACGAGTCGGCCCAGACTATCATTTCCTGGCTTGGTAAAGTGGACGAAGACGCAAAACTGGGTATGGAGTATATCTTGGACTTCGATCTTTTCCGAGAGAAACATTCGCCTTCCAAGCCATCAATGTTCTCGCAGGACGTCATGCCTTTTGATACGTGGCAGGTTCTGAGAGACAGAGCGCTCAAATCTGTTCAACTCCTCATTTCGAGGAGTTACTGGGGAAGGATCTGGATTGTCCAGGAAGCTACGACACCGAAACAAGCACATCATTCCTTGGTGTGGTGCGGTGGCTATACTGACAGCTTCGAGGCTTTCACGAAGACGGCCGAATTGATGACAAGGCTGAGCATGGTTGACGGCTTGCCTGGTGCGTTGCACGGTGCTTCGACGGGCACTTTACGTGCCTTGATTTCATTGCGAATCTTGCGAAAGGAGAGCTCTAATTTCATGGATCTCCACTACCTCCTGCCTTATGTCCAAAAATTTGACTCGACTGATCCCCGTGACAAGATCTTCGGGCTGCTTTCAATGGTGTCTTCGAACATTACCTCGCTAGTCCCAGACTACACTACGGCGGTCCATGATGTCTACACCGACCTAGCATGCCAACTTATTGAGAAAGGAGGCACACTTGACGTTCTCGGGTTTTGCGGCGTCTCCGGGAACATCGATAATTTGCCATCATGGGTTCCGGACTGGACAGCAAATCATGGGCCGACGCCATTTCTGCGCCATACCCTCAATACCTCCGGAAGCCTCGATAAGCTGTATCATGCAACGGGCGACACAACATTTCACGGATATATCAATAAGGAGGAGGGCACCTTACATGCGTCCGGATTTGAGTTCGACGTCGTGGAATGGACTTCAGTTCCTCGTTACTTCAACTCTGGACGAGACAACGACATCGCCAACCATTGGACCGTAGCCGCCCTTGGGAGGTGGTCCAAGTACATCACTGGCTGCACGAGGCAAGAAGCCCTTGCCCACGTATTGTGCGCGGATGTGAAAGACTTCAACGAAGATCCATCGGGATACTCTCTGCTAGGGAAACGGCCCTCTTTTCTTCGTCTTCCCGACCATGATGATCATCTTGGCATTTTCGCCGACCCGGATCCCAACGTCCGAGATGCCACCATGCGAAGACTTCTTTTCTTCACGGTAAAGGGTTACATGGGTCTAGCACCGCTTACCGCGCAGGTTGGAGACAAGGTATGCCTGCTGAAAGGCGCTCAGTTCCCGATCATTCTGAGACTAAACGGAGATCACTGGATAGTGGTTGGAGAATCTTATATCCATGGTATTATGGATGGAGAAGGATGTGATGAAATGACGTCTGGGGGGGATTGTAATTTGGAGAGCAAAGGTTTTGAGATAAGGTGACCTTGATGTGGTTTCAGGTGTTAGCTAAGGCCGATCTGCTCCAGGATGTTACATCTTAGGCGCATCCGCTTGTGCTAGAATCTGCGAGCGCGGATTCGAGTGGGGAACGTGGCAGACATCCAGGCTTAAACTGTAGCCTGCAACACCAGCTTTGTCAAAAATACCCAAGACACAAGCAGCCAAAGCATGAACTTTTGCCATAGAAGGTTAGAAGGTTATTTTCCATCGCCTTTAGCCAAATATCAACAAATACCTCAACAACTCCATAGCATTCATATTCATTAACGATAATAGCAAATTTTACAAGCGTTTCAAGGCTAACATATCTTAGCACCTTAACTCTATTTTTAAGCATCAAACTTCTTTAATCGGAGTATTCATCAGGTCATACATAAACATTGGGCCGCTCTTCATAACTATAGATTACTTGGGATAGAAGAACAGTGAAGCCACAAAAGCAGGGATATCTATAAAGCCGAGTTTCGGACCTAGAACTTTTGGCAAGCTCCCTGCGGGCGGCGTAAGGTCAGAACATTCACATACCCTGAAGGATCCTATCAACGAGATATATATTAGAGATCACAAGTATGAGGCGGCCGAGTCGGTGGCAAGGTATAGAAGAAAGTGGGATATTCCATAGAGATCGTGCTTGTATATATATACTAGGGGGGTGCCACCAAACACGGGGTCTAAGATGTAAGCTAGCCCCTATTCGCATCTAGGTGAGTGCCTTGCTTCTAGCCTCGTTCCGAAAGGCATTAGCGGACCCCTAGGGGACCGGTCTCCTGTCGTGCAGACAGCGCCATTGGCTTGATTTCTGGATTGTGCTGACACCTGACTAGCCACTTTGTATGCGCCACGTTCGCCCTGAGCCACTTTCGGGCTAACCAGGTACGCTGACTGCCTCGCAAAAGCCACGGGCCTCGACCTTAATTAACCTAGATGCCCCTCCTCTCGCACTCTTATATCTACTAGTAACTATACCTCTATTTCCTCTGCTTTATTAAAATAAAGGGGAATAATCTAATATATATATCATTAATAGTAAAACCTAATAAAGAATTTATCTATTATATAGTCTTTTTATTAAATAGATATCACTAAGTCTCTTAGGATTAGCAGGTAATTATATTCTCTTACCCCTGCTTTTATTTCTCCTTTTAATAACTTATCTATATAGTAATAATTAATAGGCTACTATTATTAATATACTTAGAGATAAATTATAAATAGATTTTGCCTAAGAGAATAAGTAAAAGATATTAGATAAGTTATTAATAATAGCTAAGTAAGCGAGGAAATACTTAGTTAATAAGTTATAGTCTTTTAAGTAGAAGAATAATAAGGTAATTTTTATATATAACCTCTTAGCTAAGGTAACTAAGTAGGTTAATTACTTTAAGGATATAAGTAATATTATTATATATTATAATCTAGTCTATACTACTTTGCCTTAGTTAGGTATTTAATTCTTATTAAATATAAGTAATACTTTTTATTTATTTCTATTTAATATAGTTATACTTATATCTAAGTAAGTTATAATTAAAGACTTAGATATATATAATAATTTACTTAAGAGAATTATTAATATTATAGAAATAATATATTAAAATGCCCTTATTAAAAGTCTATTAAAAGATTTTTAGTTATAAACTATAAAAGAATTAAATTATATATTAATTAAGTTATATATAAGTATCTTAGCCTTTTTTACTAAGGTAAAATTATATTATAAGTAAAATAGTTTTAGTAAGTTAATATATACTTATTATAAATAGTTATTAACCTAGCTAGAGTATATTATTAAATATAGAGTCTTTGCCTTATTGAACTTAGAGTTAGTCTTTATAATTATTAATAAAGCCTAGATAGATATAAATTATTATACGATTAATTTTAGCTTATAAAATTAGTTATTATTTATATTAATATAATATTCTACTTATATTATAAAGATTAGCTAGAAAGTAATATTAAGCTTAAGTAAATATTAAAGAAATTTAATACCTCTATAATATAATAAGATAAAGCATTCTATGCTGTTATAAATTAATCCTATAATAAGTCTTTAATTTAAAATATCTTATTATTATTAATTTATCTAGGGGAATAAAGAAATAAGCTTTTATATTAGACCTTAGATATATTTTATAATATATATAATAAGTGAGTTAGCTAGTTAAGCAAGTTAGCTAATAATTCCTTATCTAATATCTTCTTAATTTAATTAATTAATTCTTAACCACCTAGTATATTATAATCTAATTATAAGGCTAGAATACTTTTTACCCTTTAAGCTTATTAAAATTAACTAAAACTTAGCTTCTAATGCGCTATAATAATCTATAAAGTTAATTATAATACTCTTATTAATCGCTATAAGGGTATCTAGTCTTAATATAATACTATCCTATAGTTATATTAGCTCTTTAATCTAGAGGAATAGATCCTTATTTACTTTATTCTCGACTTAGATTCGCGAGGATTTCCTCCCTAGCTTTATAGTATTAAAGAAATAGCTAATTAATTACTTATTAACCGCGATGCATTACTTATTAATATATATTAGGCTTTAAACTTTATTAAATAATACTAAGAGCTTAAGATATATTTCTTTTAAAATATAATTACTAGAGAGCTAAGTATAAAGATCTAATTATTATTTATAATTAGTTTTAGCTTATAATAAATATAATTATAAAATATAATATCTAATTAAANTATAAAGATCTAATTATTATTTATAATTAGTTTTAGCTTATAATAAATATAATTATAAAATATAATATCTAATTAAATAATATTTATAATTTTAATAAGATTAACTTCTTTATAGGTATAATTATAAATAAAATAATTATTATAGGCTTAGAAAGGTATTTAAAGCTAAAATTAATATAGCTTAAAAACTAAAAAAAGATTATAATAATCTAAGTAATTAATATAAAAGGCTAATTAATTTTATTATTTATTATTAATATAAGCTAATATTACCTTATTAATTAATACTAAGAAAGTAACCTCTTAGGTGATTAAGTTATTATAATAACCTAAAATAGCTAAATTAATAATAAGATTAATCTTAAGTAGCTTAAATACTTTAATTAATATATAATTAATTAATTAAGTAATTCTTATTATCTCTTAATCCTTAATAGCTATAAAAGTTATTACTTTATTAAATTTAAGAGATATTACAATAAAAATAAAATTATCTAGCTTTATATATTACCTTATTTATCTTATTTATTTTAGCCCCTTAATATTAGATATTTTAATATATTAAAATAAGCTTATAATTAAGAAATAAAATATTTAATTAGATAATTTATAACTTATATTTTAAAGATTAAATTCTTTTTAGCCTTTTATATAATATATAAGGCTATAATAATAAAAAAAAATATTAAGGTATTATTTAAAGGGGCTAAGTTTATTCTTTTTAATCTAAAAAGTATAATCTTAAAGCTTAATATATAGCTATAAATACTAATATTAATTAAAGAGGCATTTAATTAATTAACCTCTTAGGCATTAAGGACCTTAAAGATTATACTTAAGGCTTAATCTTAGTCTAAATACCTTAAAAAATAAATTAAAAGGCATTAAAGTAGCTCTCTAGAGTTAATTCTTAAAGTATTAAAGTCTCTTATAAAGGGAATAAAGGTAATTATATATAAGATAGCTCTTATAAGGGCAAAGATCTAAGACCTTTAATAAGTAAATAAAATACTAAGTTAGTGCTAAAAAGTAAAATAAACCTAATTATAAAAAAAAGGAGCTATAATTATAAAAGAAAAAAATAACTAATTAATTAAATAAATACTAATATATAAGTAATAGCTAAATCGGCGTAGAGTAATAATTAAGGGAGGTTAATATAACTAAGTATTTAGTATTATAATATCTATAATAAGCCTAGCTATAATATAAAGACCTATTAAGTAATAATTAAGATATCTAGGGAAGAATATAATAAGTAGTTTTAATTAATTAAATAGTTTATAGTATTTTTATTATAATCTCTAGCTTATAGGTTAAGAAAAGTAGCTAACTTACTTAACTAGCTAACTTACTTATTATATATATTAAAAAATATTATATATAAATAAAAAATAAGGTCTTAAAAGGCATAGAGAAATAACTTTTATATAACCTAACTTTTATATATTAAAAGAATAAAAGCACTTTTTTTATTTTATAGCTTTATAATATTCTAGGGTTTAATAAAAGTAAGCTAGTATATATAAGGTATAATATAATATATTTTAATTTAATTATAAAACTATAGGTCTATTATTATTAAGGCTATACTAGAGGCATCCTAATAAAAATAGGCACTAGCTTTAGCCTATTTCTATTATCCCTAAAATATAACTAAGCCTAATTATATTAATACTTTAAAGATAATAACTAATATTATAAGATAGCTCTTTATTCTTAAAATTAGAGGATTATTTTTTAATACTATAATTAAGATATATAAAAAAAAGGGAAAAAAAGGCCTAGCTACTTTGCCTTAATAAAACTAAGAGCTTAAGCCTTAAGTTACTTAAGTAATATAAAGATATAATAATAATAATTATAATTAATACCCTAGATAAATATAACTTAATAACTTAGGGAAATCTATTAGATATATTAGAAAACCTCTTAAAGATATCTTTATATCTCTTAAAGATATTTATATTAAGTTAGATAGATTAAGATATTACTTATAAATTAGATAATTATCTAAACTTATACCTTAACTCTAATTATAACTTAGTAAATATAGATCTATTTATATAATTAAAGACTAAATACCTTATTAATAAAGGGTTTTTATTATAATTTAATATATAAAAGGAAAATATATATAATAAAATTATTAATAAGCTTACTTACAAGGCGCAAGGTATATAAGTTATTTTATAGTAATAGGGTAGTTATAAATAGCTTATAGAATTAGGTTTTACTAGGTAAGCCTATAATTATAAGCTCTTTACTAATAGACTATTAATATTATAATCTTAAAGAGACTTAAATAATTACTAAGGATATTAATAAAGCTTTATTAAGAGATTTTTATAAAGATTAAAAATCGTAATTTAGATATAAATAAGTAGTTTACTTATAATATTCTTAGCTAGCTACTTTATACCTAAAAGTAACTTTAATTAGATATCTTTTTAGCTATTATATTTATAATAAAGAATAGATTTACCTCTATAATCTTAAGGGATTAGCTCTTATAGTTATATTATAACTTAATTATTTTTAACTTTATTATTAATATATTTAAGTTTTTATATCTATTAGTTAAAGAGTTTCTTAAAAATTAAGAAATATATAAATTAAAATCTATAAATACTTTAGTTATAAAAGCTTATCCTTTTAACCTTAATAAGATAATACCTAAAACTTTGCTATAGATACTACTTTTAAAGTATTTATACTTATTTTAAATAAAATATACCTATATAGCTACTTAAGAAAGGCAAATATAATTAAATAAAATTCTATATAAATTCTTATTTATTAAGTAAGATTAAGTATACTTCTATTATTAGTATAAGTTAATTAAGAAACTTTTAAATAATTTAATAATATATTAGAAAACTATATTAAAGCTCTAGGCTATTATATCTTATATGCCTTAAGTTTTACTTATTATTTATATATATAACTTATTTAATATTCTTAGCCTAGGGCAATAGAGGCAATTAGTATAAAAATAGCTTAGAAATAAAGTAGGTATAATATACTAAGAAGTTATAGCCTATTATAAAAGTAATAATATTCTAAAATAGCATTTTAATAATAAAATTCCCTTTAAAGTAAATAAAGAGGTTATTAAGGCTATAGCTAGGAACCTAAGAAGTAATAAGAAGATATTAGCGCTACTTCTTAATAAGCGTAGGGCTAAGATCTAAATTATAAAAAAAGTAGTTAAGGCTATAGCTAAGAATAATTAAAGCGGCAAGGAGATATTAGCGCTACTTCTTAATAAGCATGGAGCTAAGATCTAGATTATAAAAGAGGTTATTAAGGTAGCTACTAAGACTTAGGTATATATATATATTATTAGCTTACTTATAAAAACCTAAAGGAGTAATATTACTGCGGCTATTATAAATAAAGTATGCTTTGCTATTGCCTCTTATAAGTAACTAGATTCTCTTTATTACTTTTACTAATATATCCCGCCTATAAATATTAACCCTAGTTAAGACTTTATTATTTATATTTATTAATCTATATAAAATAATAATATTAACTAAGTTAATTAACTTCTAGATAAATTAATCTTATTTAATACTAAGAATAATAGAGGCTAAACCCCTTTTTAGATTACTATATTTAATATATAAATAAATAAGCATTTTAATATATAGATAGTATACTAATATTAACTCTTTATTAGTATTAGATAATTACTAACTTTCTAGCCTTCTACCTATAGATATAAGGATATTATTAATATCCTTATATCTACTAAGGCGAAATTATATTTTATTAATATTAATAAAAAAACTATAATCTTAATAGCGAGATAAAATAAATATAAAAAAACTATTTAAATCCTTAACTTATAATTAATATAACGCTAAGAGAGTATACTAGTTAAATAAAAGTATTAATAGAGGTAATTATTATTTAATATTAGCCTAATCCTCTTAGGTCTTATCTTTAGTACTTTTTATATCGAGTTTTATTTATACTTACCTTATAGAGTATTCTACCTTAACCCCTAAATTTAATACTTATAATAGCATCTCTAATAATTAATATAAGATAAAAATATAATTATATATTTCTTAGTATACCTTATATTATATCTAAGTAATTATCCTAGGGCATTTATAGGTAGCCTAAGGTATAAATATATAGCAAGAATTAAACTTACTTTAGCGGCCTTAGAGATATTATAAGTTAAATCTTAGTAATAAATTAATAATATTTAAGGTAAAAAAGGATTTAAATATAAACCTTAAACCTATTCTATATAGATAAATTAGTCTTAAAAGCTATAATAGCCTTAGCACTAAGATCTTATTTATTTACTTAGATATTCTTAGACTTTAGTTACCCTTGCTGCTTAGCCTTATATAAAGTAATTCCTTCTACTTCTTACTTCAAGACTAATTACTTAAATTTAAATCTATCTTAACTATAAGAGTACTTCTCTTTATAATTAGCTATAGCCCCTATGCTAATATCTTTCTTCTTTACCTAGTTATTACTACTCTTAGGCTAGTCTTTTTACTTAACCTTATATTATATATGCCTTTTAATATACCCCTTAGTAACTAATCTCTTAACTTGAAACTTAGTATTTTCTTAGTTTAAAGTAAAAGGCTTATTATAATATTCTTTATCTTAGTTATTTTATTAAGGGGCTCTATTAATATATTCTTTATTATTAACAACTTTATTTATTTAATTAATTAGTATTTCTTAGAATAATATATTAATACTTATAGAATTAATAGTATTAATTATACCTTATTCTTTTATAATATTTAATATAATAAAGAAAGAATTATAAAAATCCCTTATAATAATAATAAAAACTAGCTAGTTTATTAATCTTAAGGGATTATCTTATCTTTGCTTTTTTAAAAAATATCTAATATTACCTCTAGTAGATTAATAGTAGTTATATAGCCTATAAGCTTATTATTAAGTTATATTTCTACTAGGGATATAATAGAATTAATTATATTCTCTAGCGGGATAGATAATAGTAAGGTATTATAGCTAGATAGCATAATATCTTTATAATTAATAATACCTAAGTTATAAAAAGGTATAAATTCTTAGGAAAGGCCTAATAATCTAAGAAATAGTTATTTCTTTTTATTATTTAGATAGGTATTGTAAAAGGTATATTAGGTTTAAAAGGTAATTATTTTATTATTTTCTTTAGAGTTATTATAAAATTATTATATTTTCTTTTTCTTTAAAGGTAAGATATTATTAACCTTATATCTTAGTCTTTTTATTTTCTTATTATTATTATAATACTTAATATTAAAAATATCTTAAAAATAAAATTATAAACCTAATATTAAATTAAACTTTCCTAAATAATAAATATATAAGTATAAGTAGTTTAAGGGCCTAGTTATATTTTTATATGATTTAATATAGGTTTAGATATAATTAAGCTAGGTTTATTACTTCTTAAATTAATATATTTATATAAAAGCTAGCTTTTTTTTTATTTCTAAGATAGAATAAATAACAATTAGCCTTAGTAAGAACCCCGCTTGAAGCTAGAGGATTATATTATATTAAAAGGCTATCTAGGTAGTATAAGTAATATTAATAATATATTTCATAGGCCCTAATATTATAAAACTATTTATTATAGAGAAAATATAACTCTATAAAGCTATTAGCTTTTATAATAGCTATTTTATAATAATTATATATATATCTCTAGTTATTAGAAGAGCTACTATTATCCTTTTTATAATAATACTTATTTAGCTCTAGCCCTAACTAATACTTTATATTATAATATTTCTTATAAAGAGCTAATATATTATAAAATAGAATAAAACCTATAAGGCTTTATAGATTATTAATAAAGAAAAGATTTTATATTAAATAATCTTATTTTAGTATTAAGAACTAGATATAATTAAATATGGCTTTATAATATCTTAGCAGATTATTATACTTAATTAGCTAGTTTTGTTATTACTTATAATTACTTAGTAATAAATTTTTAGTTCTTTATATAAAGCCTCTTATACTCTAAGGTCTTTTTATTAATTATACCTTAGAGCTTAAGGAGTTATTAATTAATATATATAATTTTAGGGCTAATATTATATTTATATTACTATTTAGCTAAAAGGCATTATTAAAGCCTTAGGTTTTAAGGTATTATTAACCCGCGGAAGAGGTTAAAGATAAAGATATATCTCTCTTAATTAAAGTAGGCTACTTAGCTATCTATGCTATTTTAGGGTAAATAATATATAAGAATAATATTTAAGTTAATATATTTAATATATATTATCTATATAGCTTTTAATTTAAATTAATTTATTAATAAGGATATATTATTAATAAAAAGTAATAAAAAAGATAATCTAATATATACTTATTAAGTAAAGGCTATTTACCTAAATATTATAATATCTTAGTAATATTAAGTATCTTACTTATAGACTTAATAATCTTAATTAATAATTAAAAGTATTAATAATCTTAATATTTTTACCTAATTAACTTTTAAAAAATAATATCTTAAAAATATAATCCTTTTATTATATTACTTATATCTTATCTTTTAATACCTTAATTATAAGGAGCTTATTAATAATTTTATAATTCCTAAAAGCTATATATATAAGAAGTCTAGCTAAAAATAAAAATATAAGATTAAAATAAAGCACTCTAGGCTTAATACTTTTATATAAAGTATTTTATAATCTAAGGTAAAGATAAATAAAAAGTAAGATTTAAGAATTAAGTAATACTTCTTACTTTTTATTAGGTATATTTATTATATTTTTAGTATCTTAGGTTAATTAAATAATAAACCTTAATACTCTTTTTTTATTAATAAGTATTATAAATATTAAATCCTTAGGGATAAGTTAATATATACCTAGGCTATTAAATTAAATATAATATTATTACCTTAAAGTAAAGGCCTTAATTAATACCTATATGTGACGGTCAAGGTTCCTAACGTAGTAAACCATAACCTGATTTAGTTTATGTTAGTAGTTGTAATAGGGCGTAATATTAAGCGTAGGGTAGCGAATTATGTCTAATAATATTAAGAAGTATTCTTAAGTAATTAAGTTATATTAAAAGCTAAGGTAGCGAGAGTATTTATCTATAGGATATTATATGGTTTTTTATAGGTAAGGTCTAGGGAGTATCTTATAATGCCTATTATAAGATAATATTATATTCTTATTTACCTAGAGTAAGAAAGTAGGTCCTACTTACTTGCACCGAGTAAGTAGAATATATTAATCCGTGCTATATAGCGATATATATTTAATCGCGATATAGGCCGTGATATAATATCTCCCCTCTATTAGTTTTATCCTTAAGGCCATATATAACTTTTATTGGTTTATTAACCTTCTTTTATTTTATCTATTATATTATGCTAATATAATATCTAGCTATATTTTAAAATAAAAAGATACTTAAAACATTAGTCTTTCCTCTTAAACTCTTAATTATTAAGATAGGGCGGTTATTATTAATTAATTTAGCTTTCTTATTATGCCTTATTCTTATTATTTTTCTCGCGGGGTTTAATATAAGATAATAGAAGGGGCTAAGAAATATAGCCTTTATACCTAACTAGGCTATCCCTATGATATTTCTAGTATCCCTCTTTATTATTATAGGTTTAGCTATTTATATAAGTATGCTTATTTCCTAATATTATTTCTAGTTTCGCGAGTTACTAAGAAGGATAAGAGATTAGAGGTTAAAGAGGCAGAGGCAAAGAGCCGTCTATTAGCCCGTCGCGAGGCTCTTCGTCAAGTATAGTAGGAATTTAATATTTCCCTTAATATATTAGAGTCTCTTCGTCGCAAGTGTTGAGTCTTAAAGTCGCAGGGCGAGGCTATAATCTATTTAGTTCTTAACTTTTCCGAGGACTTCGCAGAGGTTAGGCGAGAGGCATCTAAGGCGAGCCTAGACCCTTAGTCCTTAGTTTATTTAGATATTATTAATTAGTTTGTGATTAATATTAATTAGGCTTCGCTAAGATTAGGTAATAACTTCTTTAATATAGGTCTTTTAGTGCCTCTTATTAGTGAGGTTATTAATAAAAGTTCCTTAGTAAACGTTAAGTATTAATAAGGTATTTAGCTAGCTCCTAGGTATTTTTAGTATTAATATATCCTTTTTACTTAACTAAGTATTTTAATTAATTTCCTTTTTTCTTATTTCTTTATGTATTAAGGATTTTCTCTAGCTTATATTCTCTTTTATTTTTAATTTCTATGTTATTATTATAGCTTATATTAACTTTAATTATTCTTTTTGCTAATTTAAATAATAAAATATTAAAGACTAGATAGAGCTTAATATTTAGTAGTAAGTCTAATTTATAGGTATTATCTAAGAGTTTCTTAAGAATTTTAAATAATCTAAGATATTTAAAGTTAAGTTTTTTACTTAGGCGCTTTATTTTAATATTTTTTATAGATAGGTAGATTATATCTCCCTTTGAAAAAGTTAGTCCTTTTAATCTTTTCTAGTCGTAGTAGCGCTTTATTTATTCTTATATAAACTTAAGTTTTATCCTTAGTTCTATATATAGTTCTCTTAACTTATCTACTTTAAGGATTACTTTAATATTTTAGATTTTATTATATAAGTCTTTATATAGGTCTAATATATAACTAAATAATGCGTAAGCTGGTGTGGTCTTGATGCTTTCTTATAGCGAGGTATTATAAGCGAACTAAGCTATAGGTAGTAGTTTTGCCTAATTATTCTGCTTATAGTTAATATAATATTATAGGTATATCTCTATAATCTAATTAACTTGTTTTATTTATCTATTTACCTAAGGTTAGTAGGCTATTAATATTTATGGGTATAGTCCTAGTTAAGCCATAAGGCCTTTTTAGAACTTAGAATCTAATATTAATCCCCTATTAGAAATAATTTTATTAGGTATTTTATATATGCTAATAATATTTCGCATAAATATATAGGTAAGTTGCTTAGAATTTATTTATTTATTAAATAGTAGAAAATAGGAAAACTTTATTAATCGGTTAATGATTATAAGTATATTATTATAGTATACTCCTATAGCGGGGTCTTTTAATATTAGTAATTTAGTAATAAAATTTATAGTAATTGACTGCTAAGGTCGCTCTGTGACTTCTAAGGGTTTAAGCTTACTATAGGGCTTATATCGTTGTGTTTTAGTGCGTGTATATAAGTCATATCGTTATAAGACTATTTATATTATATTTTTTATTTTTAGGAATTTATAGCTTTACTTAAGTTATTCTATTATCTTAGCTATCCTGGGATATCTATGTAATCTATGTTTATAGATATATTTGACTAGAGCTTCTTAAAGGTATATTAATACTTATATTTTTCTTGTCTTATCTTCTTCTAGGATATCCTAGTTATATTTATAGATCCCATAGAATAATTATTCTTTTATAATTTTATTAATAAAAGCGATTCTTTGAGTTTCTATGAGTTTTACCTGCTAGATATAGGCTACTTATTATTGTTATTTATAGTAACCTTCTGGTATTTACTATAAGATTTAATTTTATATAATGACTTATTTTGTCTTAAAATTACTTTGTTGGCTAATAGTATTAGCTTATTTATTCTTTAATCCTTTCTTATGGATAATAGTATAATTAAATTTAGAGAGATATTTAGCGTATTTGAGTTATCTTCTGCTAAGTTTTTATATTATTGCAAAATAGGATATATTCTTATAGTTAGTATAGACCTTAACCTTATACTAATTTCCTAGGAGGTAATATTAAAATTCTTTAAAAGTATTAATAATTATAAGAAATTCTTTATTATAGATAAGATAATTAAGTTTAGCTCTANGGTAATATTAAAATTCTTTAAAAGTATTAATAATTATAAGAAATTCTTTATTATAGATAAGATAATTAAGTTTAGCTCTATATAGTTTTCGTAAATAGAAGGCTATTAGATATAGCTTGCCTTTCTTATCTTATTATCTAATTTAGGCCCCTAATGTATAGTCTAATGTATTAGTTTCTAGTTTGATTTCTTTAGTAGGGTTAAATATAGCTAGAATAGGTTCTTTTAGGATTACCTCTTTAAGTGCTTGGAATGCTTCTTTTGCCTTTTAGGTCTAGATAAATTTTATTTCCTTCTTTATAAGTTTAGTTAATAGTATTGCGATTTTCCTAAAATTATATATAAACCTTTAGTAGTAGTTTATGAATCTTATAAAGGATTATATTTCTTTGAGGTTTTTTAGTTATGGCTAATCTCTGATGGCTGCTATTTTCTTAGGGTTTATTTGGATTTCGTTTGGGCTAATAATATATCCTAAGAATTCTATTTCGTGCGTATAGAATATGCTTTTCTTGGGTTTAATGAGTAGGTTTATGTCTTAGAGTGCCTTAAGTATTTTATAGATATATTTTATATATTCTTTTTTTATTTTTAAAAAGATTAGGATATTATCTAAATAGTATATTATAAAGTCGTTAAGGTATTCTTTTAGTATATAGTTAATTATTTATTGAAATGCTATTGGCGCGTTTATTAAGCCAAATGGTATAATTATGTATTTAAATAGTTTAAATTTTATTTGAAATGCTATTTTCTATTTATCTCCTTCCTTAATATAGATAAGGTTATAAGCTCCCTTAAGATCTAGAGCTATAAACCATTTCTTATTATATAATCTATCTTATAGTTTTATAACTAAAGGCAATAGTATTTAATCCTTAAGGGTAATATTATTAAGTTACTAATAGTTAATAATAAGTCTAAGTTTTTTATTTTTCTTAGGTATAAATATAACTAGGTATCTTATTGAGGACTTAGAGATTTAGATATATCTCTTTCTTAGTATATCTTAGAGGTATTCTTTTAGTATTTATAGTTTTACTTTATTAAGGTTATAAATAGGGTAGAACTTTGGTTTTATTCTAACCTTTAGTTTTATTTCGAGGTTTTATTTGCTATATTCTAGTAGTCTAGTTTCTAGTTTTTCCTTGAATAGTTTCTAATAGATCTAGTACTATAAGGGTATATACTTAAGCCTTTCTTATTTATTAATTAGTATATATCTTTTTTTAAAAGCTTTCTTTTAAAGCTTAAGGACTTTATTTATTTACTTAAGTTTATATTTAATGAAAGTAATAGTTCTTTTAGTGCGGTTTGCTTTCTTTCTCGCACTGATATATTATATCCCTTTAGGTAGTAAGGAAGTTCTTTTTTTATATTATTTTTCTCTATTATTATTGGTAGAAGGTTAAGATCTTAATTTATTATTTAACTCGTCGTTATTATTAGAGAGTATATCATCCTATTATTATACTTAGCTAATTCTCTAATTAATTTATAGGTTATACTTATATAGCTATTTATAACTTAAGACTAAATTATAGCTTATAGTAATTATATTAAATATAATTCCTTAATTTCTTTTATTAATTTAGACTTTAAGGTAATTAATCTCTCGGTTTATTTATCCTTTATTTAAAGTAAATAGTTATCCTTCTAGGTTCTTAGCTCTATATGGTTTCTTCTTATACTTTTATTTAAGTCTAAGTTTATTAATTACTTCGGGGTTTATATAGTTCTCTTTTATATTGCTATTTACTAAAGTATTATATTCTTTTTTGCGTATTTATATTAAGAGGTTAAATAATTTTTATTGTCGTCTAGGTTTTTTTATACTTCTAAGTGCCTTTATAGGGAGTTCTTCCCTAATTTTGCCCCCCTGTGGCCCTCTTATAGGTAGTATTTATTATTTAGGTTCCTAAGTATTGTATTATCTCTCGATAGTTGTTATTATTCTTATTGAGACTTTCTGCTCTCTCTTTAAAGGGTTTATTTTATTAAGAATTAGAGTTCTATACTTATAACTCTTTTTATATCTAATAGATATTTTAAATCTTATTTAGATTATCCCTTAGAGTTATTTTCGGGGTATCCTTATTTATATTCTTAGCTCCTCTATAGTAGCTATTACTTATAGAGATTAGGGTTGTTTTCTTTATTATTAGTTTTAAGATATTCTTTTACTAGAGTCTTTTATATTATGGCTATTATATATATTTATAAAGAATTAAGTTCTTTAGTAGGTTTCGGGAAGATAGTATTAATTACTTTTTCGTCTAAGTAGTTAATATATTTATTATTATAGTAATATATTTACCTAAGATTCTTATAGTTAGGCTTAGTTATTTTAATTACTTAAGGTTCCTCTTTGTCGTTTTAGTTCTAGATTATGTTAATTTATTTCTTACCTTGATTTCTTAGCTTTTTTGGCTATTTATAGTTAGATAAATAATGCCTATATTTATCGTAATTATAGTATTTAATCTTACTAATATCTCTTAGTTTCCTCTCTTTACCTTTCTAAATATTCCCTATATTTATAGGTCTTAGTTTAGTGTTATAAGAGGTATTAGGCTATCTCTTTTATCCCTAGTTAGATTGATTCTTAGCCTTATATTAGGACTAGCCATAGTTCCCCTTTTTTTCCTAGTGTCTCGCGAAGTTTTGATTATTAATCTTAATTACTATTTCTATATAGTTATCTAATATTATTATAGCCTTATCGATTTTATAGAGTTTATCCTTAATATCTTCCTTAAGGCCTTGATAGAACTTATCCTTAAAGTATATCTTATCCTAAGGTATCTTAGAGGCTATCTAAAGAAAGTTAGTAATATATTTAAATATAGCCTTTATTTATTTTAGTCTTATTAATTAATTAATAGCTACTTATATTTTATTTACTTCCCTAAAGACTTTTTTTATTTTATCTTTAAAAGTATTATAGTCTTAAAAGATTATTATTATTATATCGCTTAGGCTTTCTTAAATATAATTACTAAGGAATAATTTAAATTATCCTAGCGCGCTTTTAATAAGGTAGCTTCTTATAAACTTAATATGGTTTTTATACTTAAAGAATTACGTGGGATAATAATAAAAATAGGTATATAATTTTATTAGGAATATTTTAAGCTTCTTTTAATCTCTATTAAATTTAGTTAGTTTATAAGGCTTAATAATTTCTCTAAGATCTTTCCCTTTATTAGCCTAATTAGTAAGACTTTCTATAGTATTAATTTATTTGTTCCTATATTGGTTCTATTCCTTATAGGTTCTGACGAGCTTATTGACCTATTCTTATAGGTTTTTGTTATTATTTTAGAGCCTCTTGGTTTTTTTTGCCTACTATGCCTTACTAAGCTTAAATTAGGCGAGGTTTTTTTCTTTAATTTCTTTTATTTTTTTAATAGCTTTATACTAACTTTTAACTATTATTATAAGGCTCTTAATATACTTATATAAGACTTAGATTTTTTTATTATTATTTTTATCTAAATTAGATATTTAGATAATATCTTCTTTATAATCCTTTAGTAGGGAGTCCTAAGGCTATATTCCCTTAGAGGATTTTCTAGTAATACCTTTAGTAGGTATATTATTAAAACTTTGTTATTGCTTAGTATAACGCGGCGTATAACTAAATAAGAGCTTTTAATATATAATAGTTAAGGTTCTTAATGTAATAAATTATAACTTAATTTAGTTTATATTAGTAGTTATAATGGGGTATAATATTAAGTATAGGGTAGTAAATTATATTTAATAATATTAAGAAGTATTCTTAAGTAATTAAGTTATATTAAAAGCTAAGGTAGCGAGAGTATTTATCTATAGGATATTATATAGTTTTTTATAGGTAGGGTCTAAGGAGTATCTTATGATGCCTATCGTGAGATAGTATTATATTCTTACTTGCCTAGAGTGAGAAAGTAGGTCCTACTTACTCGCACCGAGTAAGCGGAATATATTAATCCGTGCCGTATGGCAATATACATTCGATCGCGACATGGGCCGTGACACTATATAATAGCTAGATTTAATATATTTCTTAATTTAAATAAAGAAATAAATATTACTTAATAAGAGACCTTAATTATTAATAAATATTACTAGGTTCTTATATTTAATTTAATTTATTACTTAGAGTTATTTAATATAATTAAATATAATATTTTTTATAATAAATATATAATTCTTTTTATATTTTAATATATATATTTCTTTTATAATAGGCTCTTTAATAAATTAATAATAAAATTAATATTTTTTAATATTTAATATTACTTTAATATTAAGATATTTACTTTTATTATAAATTATATTAGATTATATAATATTAACTCCTAGGGATAAATATATTATTAAGTAGCTATAAATATATTTTAGTATTTTTATATAATTTTTTATTTAAAAATATTAAAATTTTAATTCTTAATATTTTATTTATTAATATTATAAGTAATTTTCTTTATATAGTCTTTTAATAACTCTAAGTTATATATAAAAGTCTTATTTTTTATCTTTTAATATTTATATATTTAAATTAATTAAATATTTAAGCCTAAAAATACTATAAATATATTTACTTAAATAAAAATTTTATTATCTTATTATAATTTTATTTAATTATAAGCTAAAATATCTTATAAATTAATTTATTATTTATAATATTATATTTTTTATTATATTTTTTTTTAAAGCCTAAGTAAAAAAATATTAATTATATTTTTAGTTTTTTATATTAGATAAAGCTAAATTAATAAGAAATTAAAAATAAGAAATTATAAGGGTTAAATAGTCTTTAAGTATTTAAATTAAAAACTTAAATATAAATATTATAATAAGACTTAAAAATAAATAAATAAATAAAATTAAGTTTAAATATTATATTAAGGCCTAAATATAAATAAAAGTAAAGATATTATATAGATTTATATAAATTATTTATTTTTATAATATAATTAAAGCTTAAAAATAAAAAGACTTTATATTAAAATATATTACTCTTAAATATAAAAAGATTTAATTATAATTAAATTCTAAGACTTTTATTAAAGATTAAAAACTAAGGTTTTAATCCTAGAGGAGGATCTAAGGCTAACCTTAGTTAAGATATTATAATGCCTATAAGAGTTAAAGGGGGTAATAAGACCTAGAGGTTAAGGGCCTAGAAATAGGATTAAAAGTAATTAGTGCGCTCTACCTAGCCAGAGGGGTAATTAGAGCTAATAAGAGCTAATAGGGGGCTAAGGGGGGCTAATAAATAGCTAAGCTAAAGCTAAGCTAGAGAGCAAAGAGGCCTTAAAAGCGGCGATCTATGGTAGGGCATGTATCGCTTGAGTTTCGTCTTACAATACCAGAAGAAAACTAATCATACACAGGCTTGATGCCTAACACCTGTTGTGGAAGTTTCACAACAGGTACACGTTGCATCCTGCGATTCCCAAGTCTGACCATATGAAAATAGCCGAAGTCGGGACTGGCACAGGGTACGTACACTTGGAAGCTACGGAATCACTAGTTAAGAGGACTTCGTAGTATTTGGTTGTTTGACTTGGCACAAGACCTCCCTGACACGGTCTGTCTCCACGGATACGACATCTCTCCCCGCCAATTTCCCTCTGAGAAGCTATGGACCTCCAACATCAAGTTCAGCCTAATGGATTCTCTCCGTGACCCACCCGAAACCCTCCACGGGAAGTACGATGTCGTGCACCTGCGCATGTGGGCAAGTAACCTTAGAACTAGGGATGTGAAACTTGTGATTCGCAGCGCATCCAAGTTACTCAATTAGTTTGAAACAGCAACCTGACCGTGACTCAGGGGGGAAGGCTAATCAACGCAAACCTTTAGAAGCTGGGGGGTATCTCCAGTGGGAGGAGGCAAATCTTCTGAATCAAGATGTGCGAAGTTTGGCAGGGAAGGACTTTGAGGCCCAAGTCAACAAGCTTTTCGTATCCGCAGGCCTTGACTACAGTTACTTTCCCCTCGGCAGCATGCGGCCGAAGTACTGGCCGCTGACCTTCAACATAGCTGGGTCACTCATCTCTCCTCTTCTTTATCCTCCAGTGGCATGACCATTGTTGAGTACGAAGAGCACCCTTTCGCACCCGGGCTGATTCAGATTGGTACTAATACATACCTAATGGCTCTGAAGGAGATTCTTGCCGGTATCAAGAGGACTGGCTCTTGCACAGACCACACTCTGTTTCCGAGTTGCGAGAAGGGGCTGGGCAAACTTATCACCTCGCGGACTGACGGTTTGGTATACAACTGGGGCCCGGTTTCGCTGCTGGCACAGAAACCTCATGCTGCTCGAATGTGACTTGCCAGATGTGAGAAACTGGGATTAAGACTCTATTTGGACAGGGAATTTACTGAATCGTGTGATAAGCTGGCAACCATAGCATCATTATTGGTGCACAACAAGTAGATGGCGATTTCTATACTCAAATATAGTCAAGTATGCACTCTTTTTCGTTTTTTTACGATGTACGCTACATACCCTAAGTTTACATGGTACCACCTAATGAGGGAAAATTCACCTCTGAAGGCAGTGACAGCAAGAGATGATGGCATCGTTTGGCGATGGCAGGCATCCGTGAGATATCTCACCACCCCAAGGTTTATATTAATAGAAAGGTCTATAGTAAAATATATCTATGCCAGGAGGTCCCCTAGAAGCTTCTTCGCCAGGGCTGTGACAGACTGAACCACGGGGTACTGGGGGAAACGAGGGTTGTAGACCTAATACCTTGTTAGCGCGGTGGAATCAAAACGAATTGAGGCACTTACAGATTGGCAGACGCCGTTGAACTGTCCTCTCGAAGCCTTGAGCAGAGAAAGCTCGTCACCGGGAACGCCAAGCTTGACCAACTCGCCCGACTGAGAGACCTTGTTCCAACCAGGTCCAGCAGCGGGGTTCTTGATCCAGGCAACAAACCACTTGTGGATAGAATCAGCCAAAGCCTGCTGAGCGTCGGTGACGCCCTGGAGAGAATCGAAGCACTCGTTTCCGCCATGGAAGAAGGGAACTTCGGTTCCATGGGTAGGCGCAGTGTTGGGAGGACCGACGACATTATCGTAGGCACCAAAGAAACGGTAAACCCAGGTGTCCTGTCGCTTGCTTCGAACATCGAGGAAGTAGTCGACAGGGCAGTTGAAGCGAGCATCGCCATACTGAGCACCGCTGCGAAGGGACTCGCTCGCGTAATCCGAGGCCTTGTATGCGTTGATGAGCAAATTGTCGGGAATATGAGCGCTGTCAGCGTCAAAGGTGTTGATCCAAGAGCTAAAGTTGCCATTCTCAGCACCGTAAACAAGGCTGAAGATGGTTCCTTCTCCGTTGGAAGTGCCGGTCAACAAGGGAACGTGCGAAGCATAACGTCCAGCTGAAAAGCGGTTGGCATAGTTGGAGTGCCGGGTGATATCATCAATAACGGGAGTGAACCACGTGTTGAAGGTCGAGTTGAAGTTGGCAGTCTGGAAGTCGTAGACGTTGACGTCACGAAGACACTCGAGTTGGCCATTGCCCTTGGGGCAACCAACCTCCTCGGCAACGGCATCGAGGGCCTGGTTGACGGGAGCATAAGCAGGTCCCGAGACGGCATTGGCGCTCATCTCGACAGCACCCTTGAGGAAGGTGTTGGGATGGTTCCACAGGTAGTGGTCGACTTGGACGGCGCCGGAGGAATGACCACCAAAGACGATGTGGTCGGGATTACCACCGAAGGCTTTGTCATGTTAGCCAAAGTATTCATCCAGGCGAACGTATCTCCTTACCGCGAATGTTCTTGCGAATCCAGTCCAGGGCCTTTTCCACATCCAAGATGCTAAAGTTCTGCGACTCATCGGGGCTGCTATTCTTCAGCTCTGCAGAGTTAGGAGAGGCGAAGATGCTCTCGCGGGTGTTGAAGTTGACATAGACGACGCCATTGCGAGCAAAGTTGGTGCCTTGAATCTGGGGGTTGCTGTTGGAGCCAGTGACCATGGCACCGCCATACATGTACACAAAGACCTGTGGAATCGATCAGCCTAGAAACGACATGTTGTCTGCAGTCGGCACTTACGGGCAGGTTCTTGCCCTTGGAGGGCGCCCAGATGTTAAGGTTCAGGCAGTCCTCATCCTGTTGGGTGAAGTGGTCGTTGGAGATGGCCTGGGGGCATGTCGGACCGTACGAGAGAGCCTTGAAAGTGGACTTGGAGTTGGGGAGATCCTGAGGCGCACGCCATCTAATCAATCGTCAGCATGATGGACAGGTGAGAGTGGCGTCGAGTATCAGGATAATCTAGACTTACCGGTTGTCTCCACCAGTGGTCGCAGCAAAGGGAATGCCCAGGAAGACCGAGTTACAATGCTCGTCTTGGAACCCCTTAATCGTGCCCTGCGGAATAACAGCGCTGGGCACCTGCGGGCGACTAGGAGGACAAGCAGCGGCCGCTGTTCCAGAAACGAAGCATGAGGCAGCCAGAGCTAGACCTGTAGCGGTCGTGATCACATTGACGAGTCCCATCATGATGCACTGGTCGCTGATGGCTGAAACCTGAGATGCAGAAAGGGACAAGATCGACTCCTCCTTCACATGGAATATTTTTTTTCAGCAGCAAGCAGGCTCAGACTTTTTAATAATGGAAACTCCCCAGATGAAAGGGTAATATCCCCGAGGAGCGGGCGGTGCAGGAGCCTCTAACTAGATGCAGAGACGGTGAGGGTTCCAGAAAGTGGAGAGAACCATGAACAGCCGGGATGTTCTTCGGCAGAGCTAGGGGGGCAATGTTACCCGCCTCGCTGCACGGAAGACTCAGCTCAGGCAATCATGGTACGCTTTGACGTTTGGTAGCCGGAGATAATCGACAAGTTGAGGCATGGGTCATGACTCTGCCAGGTAAAGATCCCAGCCACTCTAGTGCGATAGCTTCCTCAATAGGCAGTGTCAAGAGCCCCTGCGTCGCTAGTTTGAATGGCAAGACTTCGGGAGGACGTCGGAACGGCCGGATGAGCTGAAAAATCACCCTGACGGTTTGTGTGTGAAGATTCCATTCCATGGATTGTTCGATGGATGCTTACGGCCGGGGATACTTCTTGGCTCTGATCCATGACTCTTCGCTGAGCGATCAAGTCCCTGCTCTTGAGAGGTGCTGAACGAAATCTTGGTCATCAAAGCGCCAGATCTTATGCCCAAGGCGAGGGATTTTCCTCAAGATACCATTCTCTTTCGCCATCAAGTACCTCTACCCCGAGTCATTACCAGCTTTACCAACAAAGTGAGTACCTTGACTCGATGTCAAAGTGATCGACAGATAAATATCCAAAATGGGAAGACCAAGGACCGATAAAAACTAGAGAGTGGATCGTTATGCAGCATCACCACAATTTAGAGTTCAAGACCCTGGAGGCGTTCATCAGAAGCATGGCCGTTCCTGGATTTCATCATCTTTTGCAGAAAAATGTCCATGGCTTGGCTTGCCTCGGAATACTGCGGTGGATGGACGCTTGGGGACACAAGCAGCAGCTATGGCCATAATACGGTCTTTATTACAATCGTACCATTGCTTGAGTCTCGCCTCCGTTAGCTCACAGCGTGGAGCCAAGCCAAGATGCACCGAAACTACGCCGTCCTTTCACGTAATAACTCAGCTGCATAAACACACACAGCTGACGGGCTTCCCTAAACACCGAGAACTTGGTCAGC
The DNA here is from genome assembly GCA_011033785.1 of Fusarium cf. falciforme. Taxonomy (NCBI): domain Eukaryota; kingdom Fungi; phylum Ascomycota; class Sordariomycetes; order Hypocreales; family Nectriaceae; genus Fusarium; species Fusarium cf. falciforme. Next base: position 19,518 of record WESZ01000153.1, on the reverse strand, counting down.
TAATGCACGATCCCTGTACCTCTCGGTCTACGGCATGGAAGGTCAGGGGCCCAAGGCTAAAACACAAGCAAAACGGAAAACGGCGACTGACCTGCAGATCAAAGGAATAAGACCTGGGACCCCCTCCACCGGCCTCTCCGCGTGTTGGTTCACTTGCACATCTTGAGTCGCAATGGCAGAGGGTCTCGGTCAAGTGGTATGTGCAGTTTGTTCCCCGTCGCTGATCCCTAGGGTATTGATCGTCTTCGCTAGATATCGTGGTATATCTGCACCGTGGTCGCCTGTCTCTTTCTGGCCGCCCGGTTGTGGATCCGATTTCGAAAGTTCGGGTCACTGGCGGTCGACGACGGACTCATTATACTGGCGACATGTTGTCTCATCGGGGACTTGGTTATACAGCAGCATATGTGGAATCTGGGGATGGCTGAGATTCCAAAGGCGAGCAGGGAGAACTTTATACAGATTATGAAGGTATTCACTATCCCTTTGGAAGAATTTTTGGCAATGGCATCTGACTCGTTATGAAGATGATTGTTCCCGGATCGATTCTTTACGTGTCTTCGCTATGGGCCATCAAAATCGCCCTCGTGCTCTTCTACAAGCGACTCGCCGCGCCAGGAACGAAACTACAGATTATTTACAATGTCGCCCTCGGCCTTTTGGTCGTGTTCTGGACCGTCATCTTCTTTCACATTATCTTTCAGTGCTTCCCGCACGACAAGAGATGGTCGCAAGATCCCGATTGTACGCACAATACGACTGAGTGAGGGCGATGTGATGCTGACGACTTACAGATCAGTGCGATCCGCACAACGCCGAGATCAACTACTGGTTGACGATTATCCGTAAGATGATTCACTTGCAGCATTAAATCGCACCGACATGCTAACATTTCTCCAGTAAATATCGGCACTGATGTTGCCAGTGAGTAGCCAAGTTCTCGCAGCCGCCGTCTCCATCTAACACCCACCAGTCATCAGTCTGCCCATTTCCATGGTCCTCCAGCTCCAGATGAAGATGAAGCAGAAGCTCGGCGTTGCAGCCATATTTGCGCTTGGCTTCTTTGTCGTGATCGCGAGCAGTGAGTATAGTCCCTGACCCCCACATCGCAGGGCCTGACCTGTGCAGTTATTCGAGCATACTATTCGAAACGAAACGAGACCATGTTGACGTGCACTGTCTCCATGATTGAGACCGCTGTTGCAATCATCGCTACATGCCTTCCACGTACGTCCTATCTTCCAGAGTTACCTCGAGTGCAGCTAATACTAACTTCGACGCAGCGCTTCGCACCCTTCTCCTCGGACACATGTCCTCCGCCGGAACTGGTTCCAACTACGGTCATTATGAACTCTCATCGGCGGGCGCAAACCGCAGTAGACGAACACAACAAAGCCGCATCACAACCAATGTCGTCGGGGGAACAAGTAACCGAGATAACGACTCGCAGGATGAGCTCGTCAAGGAGACGACGAGTCGACCGACCGATAGGACAGACAAGGCAGGAATCACGGTCAACACGACGATCCAGATGCATCATGGAAGGGATGAAAATAGGAGATCGCGAGCGGAACCTGGAGATTTCGCCTAGACAGTTGGAGGTTGGCTCCTGTAATGTTTAATGACACTGAATCGCACTGTTTGCGGATTGGATATTGTGGAGCCCACTGAGACATCAAGGTTCGCAATCCCCCTCTTCCTTGCTCAGCAGCTTCTAGTTGAGAGAACTGTCCTGTCCCCAACACAGACGTGTCATCGACTTTCTGCTCAGATCTACCAAAGGAGTACACGACCGCTGGGACTTGTTGTCTAAGGCACGGAAGAGTTGAAAATAAGGTGTCAATAACGAGTTCAGGGGATGGCGTGTTATCGAACCGTGACAAGCCATACCGTATCGTCTCGCAATTGGGATTTGGTGCTGCAAGGTGTTTCTTGGCGTGTTCTTTGATCTTGTGTACGACCAAGACGTAATTGAAAAAGAAAAATACCGTACCGACAAAAAATGAACTTGAGCCGGTGGGTTTTGTGGTTGGCAGCTATGAAAGACCAAATTCAAGCACAATAAAGAGGGTTGAAAGAGCCTTGTTTTTCTACGAAGGGCTCAAGGTGCGACTAACTAGGAAAATCAGGATTCTGCACTGCACAATGCATACAAAGTGCTAGTTACCCTGTAGTGCCACCTCTGTGTAAAACTCGCCCGACAGCATGATATAATTCCAATTTATCTCAGCACCAGCTGTTTGCATAATGGGTGGCCTCCTCAAATACCCATCTTACATACCTAGGTTGAAACTGATGGTCAAGATACAAATCATAGTCCAGCTGAGTTACTAACCTACGCATCCATTTTCTCCGGTGGTGTACATAGGTCGTCAGGTGACTAAGGGAAAAAAGTGTCTTGATGGTAAAAGTAGTAGGTCACATTTCTGCAAGGTATGTCCTAGAAGCGTCTGAGTAATTTTGTCAATGCCATTTTGTCGTCCCTCTACTGCCTGGTTGGTTTTGCTCAAAAGCGCCGAAATGTGAGGTAGCTATTTGGGGGAGGTTTTCAAGTTCAAAGCTGATTGGTCACCTGGACTATGATCCTCAAGTGCGGACGGAGGGTAAAAAAAAAACAAGCCGACACAATAAGCGGACGTTGTAGGCAAACATGTCTGGTGTTTCTTTCAACCTATGGGAACCCACAGTTGCGGTCCTTTTCACACAGCTGTGCGCTCAGCGTAGCCCCCACTCAATGTCCCGTATCGACTCAACACATTTGGTAACGTTCGATGGGTTGGAGACCTTGCTAGTCTCTCTTATGCAAATTGGGCTGCCTGTTCCGCCTTGCTGCCTCAGAAATGTGTCCGCATACCATAAGAGCCTCATCAGTAACTTCATCAAGCAAGCGCTCCCGGAATACTCTACCACAAATACTTAAGTCCTGCATAGTAGCCGCTCATTGCGACAAACCATGATTTTTCCGCTATTTGTTTTCCACGCCGCTACCATCTTCACAATCCGCCGTGTTGCTATTCTACTACCATGGTGAAACTGGCACTCGCTCATTCTCGTTCACCACCAACACCACCACCACCACAACAAAGGACCGAAACCAGGACGACCTCTGGAGCTACACGACTTGCAATAAGAAGCGACTCAACACAAGAATTGACCCGATACCACTTGGCCAGGTCTACCACTGTCACATCGGCATGGCCCGATCAGACAGCAACTCCTATTCGGAGTTGGGCATTCTCCGCACCCTCTTCACGGGCCTCGGGAGACGAATGGGATGAAGATTCATCAATCAGTGATAGTGATAGTGATTCTTTCTATCAGCACAATGCCAGAGAGCACATTCTGCCCCTGGACCATATGTGGCAAGAGCTTAGGCCAAGGTTGCTGCAATGGTCACGAATCCAGCTGAGGGAGTGGTGTTCTCGCGTTCAATACGACGCACCACCCCGTACACGACCGAGATTAGCAAAGTGGCAACCGGAGCTTCGCTATGTCGAAGAGGATGAAGATGCCAGTGACGGAGATCTGGTTGTGCTCTCTCGCATGGGTCGGGCCAGAAGATATTTCCACCTGTCTTGCCCCTTTCACGCTCTCGACACCGTGAAATACAAGCAGTGCCTCATACAGCACCACCAACAGTCAATCGAGGGTTTGATTGACCATATAATTCGTCACCACATGAAGCCCTTCTACTGTGCGAGGTGCTCCGAGACTTTCCCAAGTGCAATTGATCGGGATAATCACATCTTGGGCGAGATATGCGAGTTGCTGGATTCAAAGCCCATGGATGGGATTGACTATTACCAGAAAGCTAGGCTATGGAGGCGAGATCGATGGTATCTCGAGGAGAGGAGGCGTTGGCAGCGTATCTGGACCACAGTCTTTCCTTCTCAGCCACCTCGCTCACCATACCTAGATCAGGGGATCGGGCTAGAAGTGTCTATGGCTCGCGATTTTTGGGAGATACATGGGTGGCGATGCGTTTCAGAGTTTTTGAGCGCTCGAGGTTTTCTTGGCGAGCAGAATGCTGGCGACGAGAAAGCCCTAAATGCTTTATGCAACCTGACTTTGGAGGATATTTTAGTGGATATCGTTGACGGACTCTCGCCCGCTGGCACTTGCTAGATGGCTAGCAACAAGCCGAGAAGGGATTTTAGAGGTACTAAAACCTTATGAACCAAGGTATGCATGAAACTTCCGCATGAAACCAAGAGTCTGTCTAATAAGGCCTAAATTGTAGGGAACCTACTGTACCTAACCACACTCAACCGCCATTTCGATCGAAGGCATAGGATTTGAAGCTGAGTTCAAGGATACGGAGTTGTTCAAACTCCCTTGGAGACACATATGATATGGACTGATTGGGTTAGGATGCTGTGAAGCATGGACTTTGGTGCCGATGCTTTATTGGAACTACAATCACTATGCACGCTGGATTTCGGGCAAAAGGAGAGCTAAATAGTGCAAGAATAACAACTGAACTGTTCTAATAGTCGGGAGAAGCCTGAAAGATTCAATTTCTACTGAAGAATAAAAAGAAAAACAAGGGAGAGAGACGCCTTTTCGTCAGTGAAACGCTTCAAGGCCATAGCCGTCCAGTCGTGACTTCGTACCTCATGGCATGGTTAAGCACACAAGTCTTCCTATGTGATGCGTCTAAAGAAGACGCCATCATCCATAACAACAAAAAAGCTGGCCTTGACAACAGACTGACATTGAAAGTCGATACCGACAAACGCCCCAGCCTACGCATCCGCTTATGTGGCGCCAATAGCCAGGATCCAAACCATAAGAACAAAGGGGTGATAGTAGGAGCTGGATGCGAATATAGCGATATCCCACCTCAAAGCTCACTACTGGTAGTAGTTAGTGTTCCAAAGCCCAGAAGAGTTGGGCAGAAGATCCATTAACTGGGCGTAATCATCGAAGTTGAGGTCAAAGTCGAGCCTGGTAGAGATGTATCTCTCCCTCCAAAAGCCAAGGATCATTTCGACTTGGTCGTTGCTGTTGACCCGCTGATCGGGCTCTGGCATGAACTGAGGCTGCAGGGATGGGTCTCGAGCATCCCTTAGAGAGCCGAAGAAGATGCTGCCATAGAAGTTCGCGCTGATGCGGAAGATCTGGTCAGTCGTAGGGAAATAGCCAAGGCTCGTCAGGAGAGACTGAAACATCCACGGGATCAAATATTGAGCTCTCTGGCGGGAAGCAGTAATCGTGTCCTCCACCAAGGGCGAAGGTGGCATGGTGTTAAAGATTGTGGACCACACATATTTCCATTTCCGCTCGCTGGAAGCGTTCGGGCCCAAGCGTCGTAGACCGACCTCGAGATCTCGATATTCTCCAGGATGCATCACACCGCTGTCTGCCATGGTTCGTACATAGCAGACCATGCTTGCCGCGTGGTTGTCGCGCAATGCCACGGCATCATGTGCTCGGCCAAATTCCATGCGACACCGTGTGCAATAGGGATTCCCATCTCCGAGAAGGTGCTGGCGCTGGAGATGCAACTTGAGGTCGCAAAATCGTTTATATGAACTGCAAGTCTCTCGGTATCGGGCTGGGTCCGACTTGCGGAAAGGGCAGTCTAGCAGCTTGGGCATTTCATCGAATTTCGGGAATCGATGACCCGGTAACTCCCTACCACTGCTGTTGTCTCCATCGTTGGGGTTATGCCTGGCCCCCTGTTGTGGTGCGCGGTTTTGTTGGCCTTCACCAGACTTGGAGCCACCTTGCTGAGAAGAGGCAAGCGAAAACTGAGGATACGTGTTGAAATGGTCATTCGCAAAGGTGCACAGCTTCAGCTCAAGGAGGAGAAAAAGGTCAAGGATGAAGCAGAGGTTGAGTGCGAGGAGTCCCGGAATTGTGGCCTTGGAGAGTGACCGATGCTGTTGGAATGGCTGCACCTCTAGGAGAATGGCGTCCCTATTGCCGAATCCAGGGTCGCAAGTTGATGGTGCCACCAACAAGTTCTTGTACCACTTCGAATCAATTCGTTCGCGAAGGTCACGACTGATGGTTCCGTTTTTATCGACAAAAAGATCCGGGGCCAGGTTGGACTGGCCTGTGGCACGATAGTCGCACAGACAAGCGACAAGATGAGAGTCCATTTTGCAAGTAGTTGCGCAACCCCAATCAACAACAGAGAACGGCGAGGGCGATATTAAATGGATTTGGCAGGTGCAATGACCGCCAGGATGAGGGAGAATCTCAAACTGCCTCGGAAGGAGATTGAGCTAGGCGACATGCGATAGGGACTATAAATATTGGGAGGCATCCCAGCGGCTCATGGTGATTGTAGAAATGCTCAATGTCGAGGTCAACCAGCGTGTAAGCCACTCCTCACACGTGGAGTGGGTTTCTATGTGTTGAATGTGCCATCCTCCCTTCACGTTGTAAGGCAATCAGAGCTAGTTTGCATCTGGGCTTCGCGGCACACAGAATCGGATCTCTCGCGTGTGGGAAGGAGGTGGCGGCCTTCTTAATTGGATGTTTGCAATCCATTGGAGCTCAGGCTGATTTCGACGGGCGGAACGTAGATCAAGGCGTTATTTCAGGGCTTCACAAAGATTAGGTTTGCCGGGCTACCGAAAAGGAAGCGGGCAAAAACGCCGTAACGGCGCGGGCCGCCTGGGCAACAAATGAACGGGAACCCCGCCCGCCATGTCCTACTGTGCGGTACCCGGCCACCTGGGTTCATTCCATGTCACAGCCTGAACCGTTGAAGTTGCCCCACCATCCATAGCTGGGCCCTCCACTGATGCCATGCGCGGGGCCCTGTGTGCCTGGGCTGAAGTGATCGAGGCCCGGGGATGGGAGCAAGGAAGACGCTATTGTCTGAACATAGATGGCAGAATCTAAGCTCGAAGCAAATTCCATCCACGCACGCAAATGCGTACCCCGGAGCCGGGGCATCCCTGTCCACGTCACAAACCGATCATGACCACTCCACGTCATCTCCCCAGGTGAGAGCTCTCCCCTCCACGGCTGCGGGGTGCCAGACATGCCAGTATGGAGCCATCGCTATACGGCTGGGGAGATGGCAAGCAAGTGATCAATACTCTTCTATACACGATTGAGGATGACAATGAAAGTGATGGAGGCCGGTGAAGTTATAAAACGACCGCCCATCCTCGATTTCCATTCCCGGTTTCAACACTCCAAGCCAAATGAACGGGGAAAAGCCACAGTGTTCTAAGCCGAGTATCCACCATGCCTCAATCATCAACCCGCACCTACCCAAGGTCTGTGGTGTCTCTTGCCTCTTGCCTCTTGTCTCTAACCAAACTAGCGACCCCTGGCAGTCATCTGACTGCCTGTACTCGCCACAAGAGTACCATAGCCGGATTCAAGCCTGGCTGTCTGATACGGAGCTCGACATTCAGCGTCGGCTGCTTATGGGGGAAGCAGCACAGTACCCCGCCACCCTCTTGCCCGCCATAGCACTTGAAACCGAACTCGGCGGGGGGAGTTTGTAGAGTTACAGTTTCGGGCGCAGGTGGCCTGCGCCTACGGACGGTATCAAAATGTGTGTGGCGCGTTCGGTAACCTGGTACTCACCGAGGCAGATTTGTCGGGTTTGCCTTTTTTCTTGTTCTTCGCGCGTCTCGTTTCTGTTCGCCATCTGGCACCTCCCCTTCTTTTCCTGAGTCGATTTCTAGGCATCAATGCATTCCAAGTCATTTCTTACACAACTCCGTGGAGTGATATCCCCATAGCCATATCACAAAACACGCCCGCTGTGCTCTTGGCCTTGAGGTATCCCAAGGCATCATCCAACGAGACACGTCGCCTCACGCGTCTCCACACGGCCGCCGCCCGGCAGAAAGGTGCATTTACCCTTCATATCTGACCATTCACACGCCTTGCCAGTTGTAGCATTAAGCCAAATGGCGGTTTCTCATCCACTCTCTTTTTTCCAGATCAATCTCTCTCTCTCTCTCTCTTTGTTCACGTTGGCTCATCAGCCCTCGGTCTTTGGCATGTACCATGGATGCCATGATGCTGAGAAATGCCTCATCCCACGTGACTTGTGAATGGTCCGATTTCCAATTTTGGAGTACAGTTTTACACTCGTACAACATTGAAGCATCACTCCACAGAAGCAGAAACCATTGACACATGCCATGCAGAGAGTAGAGTTTTGAAGAGAATAGCTCTGTCGTCATAGGAAGTGGAAGCTTAGCAAACACAAACGCTATTTCAGATGACACGACAAGAGCGAGATCTCCGGCCATCAGTAAGTGCCCCTTACTACGTTTTCAAAACCGTTTGGGAGTTCTTTGACTAAAGTTAGAAGACATTGTCACCGGCTTTGAGCTCTACAAATGGAGTCAATAGAAAAAGAGGGTAAGCAACCTACAACCGCCAGCTTAGGTTAAACGTACAGCTAAATTGCCGCTCCTCGACAGTCTGCACTGGCTCCATATATTCTATAGAATCGCACAGCGTTTGCCTAACACACTACCATAAGAGTCCATCTCTGACTATGTTCCCCACCTAGGGTCGCAGTCCTTCGACAGACCAATAACCTAGGGTGTTCGGAGACCAAAATTGGCGTAAGTTGGCTAAAAAGCGGGTTCCGGTAGTGAGGTCACTCATAGAATAGAGTTCTACTCGCTATTTCCGGTCTTGAAGTTGTCCATATCGTGAATAGGCTCAGGGTTGAGACGTGAACTAAGAAAACGTTTCAAAGACTCGAGAGGATGGAATCACCACGGCAGCTAGATTAGAGGAAACAAGAGAACAGATATACGGCATTACGCCCACGTAAGCCCACTGTATAAACTCGGACTCAAGGGACACCCAGCAACGACGTCAAACAGTTGTGGCTGTTGAAGCTTGAGAGGCGAGTGAGATCAGCCTTGTGGCTTTCGGGGCCGTTCGACTTGTGAGTGAGATAGCCACTAAACCAAGTTCTACTGATAACAAGCCTTGAATTGATTGTGGCTGTTGCTCCACTACCATCAATTCTCCCAAGCAAACTAGTCTAGCACAACCTGCGCCGAACTTCCGGTACCTTTGATTGGATCGATTCGGTTCTGAACTGCTGTTCTCCAAGCTTGACGGAACTATTGGGTCAAGAATCAGAGCCTTGGCAATAGTGTGTGATGGTGATAGATCTAGGCAACCCTTCAGGGTAATGCATAAACCTCGATTCTTGGCATCTCTGTGAGTTAGGCCGCTCGCTCACCACCTTACTCATTTGCACCACATTTTGACGTTTGCCAACCATGGCTTTCCGCTCGTTTTTGACTCTATCCCTCGCTGCGGGCATGGTGGCTGCCGGTCCATGCTATGTCTCTGGAACCACTACTGCCCTCACCAGTGAGACTACGACGGCCACCACCTCCAGCTTTTACAGCGGTGAAACCACATCGACTAGCGCCACCCTAACGATCATGGGAAGCGAGACTACATCGACTACTGCTATTCTCAGCGCCGAGAGCACCGAGACCGCGTCCACCACTGCCACCTTCAGTAGCGAGACCGAATCAACCAGTGCCACCATCATTACCTTCAGTAGCACCGAGAGTGCATCGACCACTGCTTCGGCGACCACGACTAGCTCTGCGGCCCCCGATCCCGACTGCTACAAGCACATCAAGATTCTCCAAGGTCAAGCTATCGGTGGAGTCGACTTCTACGGAGATTACATGACTCCGGAGGAGTGTCTCGACGCTTGTGCCAATGCCGGTAACTGCATCACGTTTACCTGCATGACGCTTGGCAACGAGTGTTACATCTCTTATACTGGACAAGAAGGGAACCTCTGGGGTCCTCTCGATGACGACTCGTATAATAGTGGTTACACGAACACTTGCTAGATGGCCAATAGGATTGAGAGGTAGTAGGACCGGTATCTTCGGTTGGAAGGTTGGCGCCCTCATTGCAGGGGATCCCCGCAGCCTCAAAAAGCAGCCGCATGCTGTTTCTTAGGTTGTCCTCTTGCGCTCTTGTGGATGCAATCGGATCATATATAGTTACACTTCTTTATGGCCCTCTCTTTATAGAGCTCTTGATACTTGTGGGCTGCACACGTCATTTAAACTGAGGAGAATTATCAGGTCGATGCCTTTTGCATGCTCAGGTCCAGCCAACCTTCACTAGGTACTTTGTGTACCTAGATGTTGCGTAAACAGGATGCGCTTTCCAAGGCTGACTTTTCCTTGCCATAGTAGAAATAGCGATATCAATGGTTCCTATATCGAGTCTCTTACGTTAGGACGTTGATCAACTCATCGTACTCCTGGGTGATATTGCTTGCCCCACTGTTAGAACGCTATCAGCTGCTGGTGAGGTCTTCGTGTCACAGAGATCTGGTCTTAGTGCGCTCCTGGTGTGAGACCAGGCATAATTGGCTTAGATCCCTGTGTGCGACGGGCTCGATGCCTCCATACTCAACAGACTCAATGAGAACAAGGGACCTTCAGAGCAGCCCAACAGGATAACATAGCAGCAAGACTCGCGAAGCTTCTAGCCTCCGCGCAATCGAGGAGAGGCCTCAATCATGCCAAGCCAATACGGTTAACGGCATCTCCCAAACAGTCGACGAGGCTCCAGCTGACGACTCAACCAGGTCTAGCGTGCGGGGTGACATTGCTTACCCTGTCCTTGTGCCTGGTTACCTCATTCGTGCATCCTCCAATGCCCCCCACAATAACTTCGAGTTTCAGACCAGGCTGTAATTTTAGGACTTGATTAAAGTCGTAGGACACGATGGGCCATGTTGGACTCGTCATCAGAGTGTAAAGGAAGCAGCATGTCGGACGGATCGATAACGGCGACGGAGAGTGAGATACCACTCGCTGATTGCATCGTTGCGAGCTATGTCAGAAGCAAGATCAGCACCGACCGAGAACAAAAGTACTTGCCTGAAGGCTCAGTCGAGCGACTCATCACTCCCTCTTCCATCAGGGAAGAGCTCAGCGATATACCGATCGAGCCAGAGTCGTTGGATAATCTGATCGGCTTTATCGTAACCCGAGCGAAAAAGGTCTTCACAATCACTATCCTCGCACAACTCAGCGGACTCGACCTTTACAACGCCATCAAGACATTTCAAGACGTGGGCTTCGACGATGACAAGCTGCCGCTGCTACCAGACCGTCATGCTGGCCTCATGTCGGCTGCGTTCAAGGGGCGGAGACTATGGAACGCAGTCCGAAAGGAAGGATTCCTAACGGACCAGTGGGGTCTTCTGGTGCCGGTCTTTACCAAACCACGTTTGATGCATTCTCTTCAGGAGAGTGCCATTCTTCCTCTTGAGCGTGTTAGCAGTGCCTTCAAGGGAGGCACATTTGGTGATGTCTATGAAGCGACAGTGCACAGGGCTCACATGGACGATGAGCTTTTTAAGGTGAGTCAAGTTCTCATAATCGTGGATAGTATCTTGGCTTCTAACGGATCTTGCAGCGAAATGGCTCTCGTACCAATATTGCGGTTAAGGAAATCAAAGCTAGTCAACTGTTGCAAGGAGATGTCCAAAAAGCTTACGACATCGAGGCTCTGGCACTCGCGAGAAGTAGCAAAGTTGAGCACGAAAACCTGATCCCATGTCTTGCTGCGATTGAGAAGGGATCGATGCATTACTTCCTGTTCCCCTGGGCCGATGCTGGCAGCCTCGAAGACTTTTGGCAGAGTAGTCCAAAACTCAGCCTGGATTTTCTTATGGATGTTTTTGAGCAACTACGTGGACTTGCAGCGGCCCTTGAGAAGCTTCACAACTACGACGATAAGAACGTCCCGGTTGAAAGCGAGGGCCGTCCTGCTTCGCCATCAGGCGGTATCAGGCACGGTGACTTGAAGCCCGCCAACATTTTGATCTTCAAATCAGACGACCCCAAGCGGATTGGAACCATGAAGATTGCAGACATGGGCCTTGCCAAGTATCATCAAGTTCAGACTCGTCTACGAAGGAACGCAACAAGCTCCAGATACGGGACGTCTCGATATGAACCACCCGAAGCCGGAGTGCCGAAACTGAACACGACTCCTGCTATGTCTCGCCTTTACGATACTTGGTCTATGGGCTGCATCTTCCTCCAGTTTCTCGTCTGGCTTTTGCAAGGAAAGGAAGCCTTGAAGAGCTTCAACGAATCCATCCACGAGTACAACATCAAGAACCAGTGGGGATCCATGTACGATCTGGAGCCACCATACTACATCATCGGATCCGACAACAAGGCTCAACTCCATCCTCTCATTGTACAGCGGTTTGGGGAGCTCTCTAGAAGCTGCACACGCAACACGGCGATCGGAGATCTTCTTCATATCGTCAAGACCAAACTGCTCATAGTTGATCTCCCAAGCAGTAGAGAGCGACCTACAAGTAGATGGGTTTCCTTGAGCGAGTCGAGGCCACGATATCGCGCTACAGCACAGATTCTCAGAGAGCGTTTGGATCTAATCGTAGGTAATGCCAAAAAGGACCCTTACTACCTTTTCACAGATAGGGACCGAGAGAATGCACCACCGCCGTCGCTTTACGCGCAGCAGTCGTCGAGCACCTTGCATCCGGACTCGGCTGGGCTAAGAAAGCGGATCAAACAGCTGATAAGGCCAATTGCACAAATGAGAGGCCATGTAAGTGTCACCTTGATGACGGTAGTTATATTGCAGACAGGCTGATTCTAACTATTTAGCCCGTATGTCATCCTGAGAAGTGATGGACACGTGCTAACATAGCTATGCATATTTTCGCAACCAAAGAATGTAAGTCAGCATGTTCATAATCTAAATAGATCACAAACTAACCGGGTTTTCAGTATGTGAGACAAGTAACTGCTTGCTATGATGGAGATACTGACATGTATAATTGCAGTCTGTAAGATATGGCTAGTTGTGCACATGCAACCCATGCCTCATTCTCAATCATAGAGAAGTGGTTGCTAACTTGATAAGCACGTAAGTCCTCTTACTCATATCCCTCAATCGAGAGCAATGACTGATATTGTCAAACCAGCGGGTAAATATCTCCTTCAGCTATAGCTGAGGGTTAACTAACGGGCCAAAGAACGTATGTGCCCCCCTTACTCAATAATGGGTTTTTAGCTCATCAGCCATCATCCAGTTAGACATTCATGTCTGGGATTATCTTGTCGACAACGATTTCGCCTTCAAAATTATCGACGCAGGAGATAGCCCTGCACTTGAGCCTTTCTCTCATGGAAAAACCGAGCAACTCTGCGGCAGCTGCAAGGACCTCAACTTTTGGGCCACAGACTTTCACATCGAGGATGCTCTTTCAGAGCTCAAAGTGCGCCAAGAGAACTGTCAGTTCTGTAGCATGAGGTGGGAGGCCTGCAAATATCTTGAAGGCTATTCTCCCTCGGCCAGATTTGACAGGATGGATTCGGTGATGAAACTCAATGAGAGTGATCCTCCCGTCTTCTCTATCTGCAGTGGCCCCGGTAACTTCTCCCTATCTTCTATGTGATCCCATATACTGATAGTGTGCAAGGTCTGAATCTGCCGGCCTCACTCCAGGTTGGGCTTCCACAGGTCACCGAAGCGGCGAGAACACCATATCAGATCAGGTTGATCAACACTTGGATAAAAGAATGCGACGAGAACCACCCCAAATGCAGGGGGTTGCCTCAAAAGGACGGACCTGGGAGTCGCAAGGCTTTTCAACTGCCCACCAGGCTCATCGACATTGGCCAACCTGGCTCCAAGATTAAGCTGTACGAGACACGGCCCGATGACAAGACTGAAAACCTCAAGTATATCGCATTGTCTCATCAGTGGGGAGACCCTACCGCCAGCAACCATTTCCGAACCACGACCCAGAATTACGCTGCCCATCTCAACAATGTTGACTTCTACAAGCTCCCAGACACCTTCAAAGATGCCGTCACCATGACCCGTGACATGGGCATTCGATATCTCTGGATAGACTCCATCTGCATCATTCAGGGTCCCGATGGCGATTTCAACACCGAGTCTCAGAAGATGGAGGACGTTTTCAGTTCCGCCTACTGCGTCATTGCCGCAAGCTGTGCCCGAGATCAATGGGACGGGTTCCTCAAGAACAGACTTGAATCTGATTCTAGGCGTTTTGCGACATTTAGGAACGGCCGAGACCCGCCATTCTACGTCTGCCAGTTCCTGGATGATTTTAACGCCGATGTTCTTGAAGGACCATTGAACAAGAGGGGCTGGGTTCTTCAGGAAAGAGTCTTGGCTCGTCGAACGATCTTCTTCACTGATAAGCAGATCTACTGGGAGTGTGGCAACGGCGTTCGATGCGAGACTCTAACACACATGAAAAAGTGAGTGCACCCCTCATCCTGATGCTGATATCGCTGACCGTGTCTCAGTGAACTTGCGGCTTTCCTTGGAGACCCCAACTTCCCGGAGATCGCCATCCACTCTCCACGAGCCGACCGAGATACCTCTCACGGTGAAAAGATCCTCTACTATCAGGACCTCTACAAAACATACTCCAGACTCGCCTTTTCCAAACCCGAAGATCGAGGCGTGGCAATGAACGGTTTGGAGCAGAGACTGAGTCGAGGCTTCGTTTGCAACGGCAAATTTGGCATCCTGGATGACAAAAGTCTCTTTCACAGGAGCTTACTGTGGAGACGCGCTGTGACTGTGAATTCTATGGACAAAATTTCGTTCCCGGCGGACAGACAGCAAGTGCCTTCTTGGTCTTGGATGGCTGTTAAGGGTGAGATGGATTACATCCCGGTGCCGTTCGACACTGTGGATTGGGAAACAAATCTCAAGTCTCCTTTGAGACACACATTGACATTCAAGGATGAACAAAGCAGAAATATGGAGATCAGAGCCAAGGCTAACGAACTGGTTCCCGGCCACGGTGATGATCTTGAGGAGTTCTATGACAGAGTCTCTGATCATGAAGGAACCCCACGCAGGGTGCTATGCGTTGTTGTTGGGAGAAGCAAGGGTTCGGGTCGAATCGAGGAGAAGTTTCACTACATTCTTCTCGTGTCTCCTAAGCCGTCTTCTGGACCATGGGTGTGTGAGAGAGTGGGAGCTGGCAAGGTGCCAGGAAGCTGGATTGATTTTACTCGACCGGCAGCTGACATTGGAATTTGTTAGGGGTGGAGGCTTGGTTTCATTATTTTATGTACGTCTAGATGGTATCATTAGACCCGCGATATCTATCACTAAGCCAGCTATGCGTGCAGCCCCCAAGTTCTATTTCCCCGTTCACCCAGAACGAACCGGATTCGGCTCGTCTGCGTAACCTGGGACACTTAGACACTTTTGATGCAACCTGTTCAGCTTGGTAGCAAGCGGTCCACACCCCAAGCGCTTGAGGCCATCGGCATCAGCGGTTTCAACCACTAGTAACTCCTTCTCAATGATATCAAGAAAGTCGTGGATGAAATCACTACACTTGGCGTGAGAATGAAGCCAGTTGATGAACTGGACAATAGTTAGTAAAAGCTCATGAGTGAGAAAAGGTGTATGCTTACCTCGCCTACACATGGCTTGACCTGGGCTGATCTGCCCTCATCTAACCGGTCAAAGAAGAGATGCTCTCTAAGCTGAGGAGCCCAAGGAATATCAGGTCCTGCCCTCTGTCGAGCAAAAATTGTGACCAGACTCCAGCCACCTAGCATCCAAGCAACAAACTCGAGATACAGACAGCCCAATGTCCAGATATCATATGACCGACTGATCGTGCCACCCTTGATGTCGCACTCGGGCGGCCGATAGAATAGAGAGATGGCGACGTCCGTGTTTGGTCGGTTGGATCTGCTGTGAGCTGAATGAAGCTCTGCTTGTCCAAAGTCGCAGATCTTGAGAATGCCTCTACCCTCGGGGTCTTCGGGGTCTTTGAAGAGGAGAATGTTTTGGGGCTTAATATCCCCGTGCCTACCGTACAGCTTCCTACCAGGAGCAGCCCCGTAATCAGCTGTCGTCGAAGACTGGTATGCACTCTGCTCAATGCTTCCATAGCGATGAATAGTCTGCAGACCATTCGCAAGCCCATAGCACTGCTTGGCTACCCAAAGCACAGTATCCTTATTAAACGGCGGCCTGGGTTCCGTAAAGGTCCAGAACCGCGACAAGTCTGTATCGGCCCAGTCGAAGATGAAGTAGCAGGCATTGCGAAGACGATATGCAGCTCTTAGAGGGACCAGGTGAGGGTCTTCGGTCTTGGAGAATGTGGCGAGCATGTTGAACTCGGACTTGTACTTTTCCAGACTTCTTGACTTGAGCTTTTTGATAGCAAAGGCAGAGTCGTTTGACTGCGAGTTGTTAGAATGGGAAAAAACCGGCGAATAGAGTGAGCTAACATACCTTGCCATCGTAGAAGTTGTGGTGTTCTGGATGGATGTACACCTTGGAAACCTTGCCAAACCCTCCTTCAAACTCTTGTTCTTGGAGAAGATCCCCGGGTTGTCTCTTCTCCTTTGAGAACGGCAGAATAGTAGAGTCCGGAAACCGATATCTCATAACCTTGCCGTCTACCGCACGAGAGAAGAACGGTGCCATGACAGTCCATTGCCAATCATCAAACTGCATGAGCTGCACTTGGTTCCACCTTCTGAAGCAGGCAAGACGACTCGAATCCTGGGGTCGCGGTCGTAGTTCGAATCTTGGTACTCTCGCCGACTTGACCTCGACTCTTCGTAAGGGGAGCGCACTGTCATCAACCCCCTCTTTGATGAAATCGCCAATGGATGAGACTCTTTCTATGAGCACTAAAATGGCAAAGATCTTGAGATAGGACTCGGATTTCGAATTGTTTCCGTGCCTGGACCGTCTGTGAGGCGAAGGGTTACAGATCAGTCGCGTGTACTCATTGGCCTTGGCCAAGGTGGCCTGTGATGGCCCGGAAGGCCCAGACAATGCCTCCGCAATCTCCTGTCTCACGTCGCGCTCCTGAAGAACCCGCCTGATATGGCCCCTGGGGATGAATCCCTTGCTCCCCGCCTGCGGTTTGCGATACTCGGCTAGTAGCAGGTCGTGTAGCGCAGCTTCCGGGTGGCGATCCTTTTGCCACTCGCACAACCTCTCCTCCGGCTTGGTATCGTCAAGGCCATCGCCAAGATCGGAGACCTCGCTGTGGTCTGTCGATAGAACCGGCTGCTGATCGGGGCTGAGAGTCGGTAATCCCTTGCCTCTTATTGAAGCGAGGGCGATGTCGTTGTTGGTGCGTTTGTCGTAGAGATTGGGTGATGAAGGTCTTGAGATGTCTCTCTAAGCTGTCATTAATTGACTTGCAAGTGCATTAGGTTTAAAAATACGTACTAATTCAGAGTCTGACTCTTGAATCTGAGGCTGGTTGTTGAGAGGTGTCCCCTCAATGTGGATAATGACTCCGGTCGGAGGAAAGTCATACTCATAGTCCGAGTCTGTCAACGGTTCTAGATCCGATGTCGAGGAAGCAGTGCTCCGCCGAGATACAGGTTGTCCATCGTTGTCTGTACTTGATTGGGAGTGCTGTGCTGGCACCTCTAGCAGTGCATCGCCTCCAGGACCGGGGTTGTCGTGGGAGCTTCTCATGGCGACAGCAAGGCAAGACAAGACAAGGCAAGGATGGGCCGATCGAGAATTTACCGGGAATTCCGAGGCAACCAGTCGGCCGCAAGGGGGCGCTGTAATTTAAAGGGTATTTGCAATCAGGCTGCGGTAATCCGACAGGCTCAGCTGCCCTCTCAGCCTGGCAAGGCGGACTCTCATTGGGAGGGAGTGAGACATTTGGTGACTCGAGACTCGAGGCGCAGGGGGTCATTGCTCTCGAGGACCCCTGTACGGAGTCTCGGAGGAGTGACCCCGAGGCAGGGGTAAGTGTGAGAGCACAGCCTCAGTTGACCAATCGATGCTCTAGACCAGAAGAGTGGCTCATCTTCGAACGAGTGCAACCAATAAGCTGATCTCTTATGCCTCTCGACAGGACCACCGAGTGTGGCTGAGCAAGAATGATAGGTCAGCCCTTTTTCCACTTCGCGTTGCGCGTCACGATGGCAAAGCCATTTCCCGAATAGGGACCATTCCCCGAATACACGTGAGCCCATGAGCTGCCTCACCACCGTGGCTGAGAACGATAAAAGTCCTACAAACGCTGCCTAGTCCTTTAGAACTTGATCCTAGCAACAACAACAGAGCCAAGCATCACAGCAACAATGTCTCGCGGCAGTGAGCGTCCTCCGCTCAAGTCGACAAACACCAGCGGTTCCGACACGACGCCCTATGACGATGTCGACGACTTTCAGGATGTTGACGGCAGGAGGATCGACCCTACAAAACTTGTCACCTTCTTGAAGAAAACGTTCAACGAAGGAAACTATGAGGTTCACGTAAGTACATCCCACTCCCGGCAAATGTGATGCGCCATCTAACATATTGTCCTCAGAGAATCCACAACATTTACAGCGTCCGCGCGCCACGCAGACTCTCCATCGACGAACTTCAGTTGTGCATGTGACCAATCACAACACCTACATCGAGATATTTCATCTCTTAAATACGTTTCAACCTGCAATCTACAATCGCACAAATTGCATGGTCCCATTTCCTTCCACCTCGAGACGAGAATGTCAACCGACTCGTCTTGTTATCATCACGGCACAACGCCCATGAGAAACGACCTTCATTTACGATATATACTGCCATGAGTTATGATATCTGGGTGGAATTTGGATTATTTAGCGTCATGAGATTTTTCATTCGTTCTCCTGTTTTAGAGCCATGAGCATAGCAACGCTTCGCAAGGGGCACTTTCACTTCTCAGAAACTAGTTTACTCAATACTTGATCTTGTTCTCATGGCATTTTTCAAGAAATGGTCTTTCAACAAGTAATGCTTGGGTTAAGAGAAGAAAGTTTCCTGAAATGCCTATACTGCTAACCTGCCCGTGGAAAGCCGCGACCTGAGTCCTCTAATCATGGTGGCCTCTACGTACCGTCTATTGTTCGGTCTTCTGGCTCAGTTAACCCATCAAGGGCCGGGCTTTAACTATAGCAAAGAACATATTGAACCCATCTATTGTTCATGTTTCGGCGTCCAGGCCCCCATCAAGCTCCGCCACACCACCTTGAACAATCAACCTATCGTATAGCTCGTCCAAGTTGGCCCCTCCGAAAACACTCTCCGTTTCTCTCAAGATCCCCCAGTCCTCCGATACATCCGTGTTGAAGGCTTCCAGTACTTGTAAGGAACCAACGGGGTCCGTTTGAGCTTGGGTCGCTGACTCGATGGCTTCTATTGCCGGCGTTCCTGCATTGTTGTCCTCTGGCATCGATGTGATCGACGGGAGCCATGAGAGGAGTGAGAAGTCAGTATCACCCCGCTGTCTGTGCTTCGGTTGTCTGCCATGGCCCCTTGCGGCCTTGAGTCACCCGATGTACGGCTTCTAGTCTGCGGAGGCTCCGCTGGGACCGGGGCTACGTTCATGCGGTAATAGTCGAAGAATGAATCGAGCGCTTGGCTGTTGGAATAATTGGGAGCTTCCCCCTCACTTCAGGGTCACATCACAAAGTCCTAGATTGAAAGTTAAAAGTCCTAGATGGAATCGCATGGGATATAAACCCC